>SSNQ01000415.1:0-12500 GCA_006942095.1 Nothobranchius kuhntae
GCCTAGCTCTTCTTTCTATTGAAAGCCAATTAGCCAAAGGATTGGACTTTAAAGATCTCATAAGTGATTTTGCTAACATGAAGACCCGTCAGTGGGCATTTACTGGAAAATAAATTCCAGGATTTTTGTTTGAACACATTGTTGGCAAATAAAAATAATTATATGTGAAGTCTGGGCATTTCACTTTTATTATGCTGGCATTTGTATTTGCTCAATATAGAGGTTAAACTAAGATCATATTTATTATCTTGTCTTATAGCATGACAAAAAATGTGTAAGAGAGATATTAAGTAATTGAGCATGGGGGCCCACCTAGAAGACTTGTACCTAGGGCCCAGAATTTGGTGCTACGCCCCTGGAGGTGAGGGCCATAACACTGGAAGGACGCCTCGCCGTGAGTGTGTCCTGACTTTAGGGATGACCAGGAGACGCCTGCCAGAGGAGCGCAGAGGCCGCGAGGGTTCATATGGTAAAAATGTCATGTTTTGGGGGGGGGGGGGGTCTGGAAGAGGGGGAAAATAGGTGAGCATTGATTCTGATTCAGAGGTTTGTTATAGGCAGAGGTGTTCAGCAGAACTTACTGTGGGACGTGAGTTTGCTGGCTGGAGGAGGGAGCAGGTTGTGAGCCGGGGAAGCGCAGGAGACGGAGCATAGGTGGAGGACAGCGGGGCGTCCTGGTGGATGGGGCACTGGGTTGAGATGAGAGGGGAGGGTTATGGAGATAGGTGATATGGTCCGCGTGCTGAGTATCCAAATCCTGGAGCCAGAGGTAGGTATCCAAAAGCAAGCGACCAGAGAACAAGCAGGAATCCTGAAGAGGGAAGTAATCCACAATAAGCTCCAGGCGGTAGCACAAGCCAAAATTTCCAAAATACCTAGAGCAAAAAATACTAAAACACAAGAATCCTAAAGATACAAGAGGTAACTCAAGTGGCTGGGTACTACCAAGCTGAGGCAATCTTCCGGCGTTGAATTGTGTCCTCCATCCACCTAAATAGGAAAACACCCCGCTGATTGCTGATCAGGTACAGCTGGGGCACTCCCTCTCCTGGCAAGAGACTCAAAGATGGTTAAGTGAATGAGAGTACTCACCCCGGCTCATGACAGTACCCCCCCCCCCCCCCCCCGTCAACGGACACCCCCTGGCGTCCTAACCGACCCTTCATACTCCTGGATGAGGGAAGGGTCTTCAATGAATGAGCAAGGAACCCACGAACGTTCCTCCGGTCCATATCCCTCCCAGTGAACCAGATACTGTATGCCCCTCCCATTGGGCCGAGAGTCCAGAATCCGGTAGACTGTGTACACCAAGCTTCCCTTGTAGAGTCTAGCTGGAGGGGGAGGTGCAGGAACCGGGCACAGCGGACTGGAGCCTAGAGGTTTCACCAACGACACATGGAATACTGGATGTACCTTTAGAGTTCGTGGAAGATCCAGATGCACGGTGGAAGGGGTTGGTACATCCAGCATCTCAAATGGTCCCAGAAACCGAGGGGTGAGCTTACGGTTGGCTGCCTTCAGAGGAATGTCTTTTGATGACAGCCAAACCCGTTGTCCTGGGGAGTGAGCAGGCGCTGGTCACCGCCGGCGATCAGCCAGCTGCTTATTTCTGCTTGCCGTCCATCCCAGCGCTGCCCGGGTAGAAACCCATGCACGTCTTGCACCCCTGAGGAACTGTGGCACTGTAATAGCTGTGGAGGACTGTAGAGGAAACAAAGAGGGCTGGTACCCTAAAGATGCTTTGAACGGTGACTGACCTGTGGCTGTGGATGTGTGACTGTTATGCGCGTACTCCACCCAGGCGAGATGAGACCTTCATGTAGTAGGATGGGTGGAGCACACACAGCGAAGCATCGACCCCAGTTCTTGATTCATGCGCTCACACTGGCCGTTAGTCTGTGGATGGTGGCCAGATGTGAGCGCAACACGAGCCCCCAGAGTCTCAGCAAAGTCTTTCCAGACCCGTGCCACAAACTGGGGGCCTCGGTCAGACAAAATCTCCTCCGGAATGCCGTGGAGACGAAACACATGTTTAATGACCAACTGAGCTGTAACGGCGGCAGAGGGAAGAGATTTTAAAGGAACAAGGTGACATGCTTTTGAAAACCTATCAACAATAGTGAGAACAGTGTTAAAACCATGAGAGACAGGTAAACCACAAACAAAGTCCAGTGCTATATGAGACCACGGCTGCAAGGGTGTGGGTAGGGGATTTAAAAGACCTGCAGGCGATCTGTTATCCCCCTTCTGCTGGGCACAAGTGTGACAACCAGACACATAACTCTTAACATCCTGGTACAATGTAGGCCACCAAAGGGTTCTCCGCAGGAGCGCCACTGTGCGTCCTACTCCGGGATGGATTGCGAACCGCCCTGTATGGCCCCAATGGATTACCTTGCCACGCATGCCCTGTGGCACAAACAGTCTATTCGGGGTCCATTTCCAGGGTCTGGGTCGGTTCGCTGGGCCTGAAGCACTTGGTCCCTGATCTCCCAAGTCACTCCTCCAACGAGGCAGGATGGTTGCAGGTTCAGCTTCCTGATCAGGGGCAAACTGCCGAGAAAGGGCATCTGGTTTAGTCTTCTTGTGCCCTGGTCGATAAGAAATCACAAAGTTAAAACGAGAGAAAAAGAGGGACCACCGATACTGTCTGGAGTTGAGTCTCCATGTTGTCGTTCTTTTTTAAAACAGAAACAGTTTTGTTACCTGTTATTGACGCTACGTTTCGCCGACGGCTGCCGGCTTCTTCAGGCTGACGCTGATGGTGGCGCGTCCCTTCCTTCTCCGTTTATCTGCGGGCAGCAGAGGACGTTGTCGCCCTCTACTGCCCGCTCTCCCCTCTCCGATGATGCAGTCCCATGCGTGGTCCAGCGTGTAAACTCCATCGTCCCTGTTCATGGTCCCACATCCACGTCTCCTTATCTCGATTGATTCTTTTATCCATCTTTTGTATTTTTGTTGTTCGGTGGTTATGATCCGTGTGTTGTCCCAGTCCATTATATGGTTTTCTCTTAAGCAATGACCTGTTACGGCTGACTTCTTTATTGTGCTTTCTGCTTCTTCTTTTGCTGCTCTTGTGTGTTTTCTACTTGCCTCTTTCTCGCACTCCTTTCTGTGTTCTATTGTTCGTGTGTTGAGTTGGTGTCCGGGTTCTCCTATGTATGTTTTATTGCAGAGTTTGCATGGGATTTCGTAAACGACTCCACATTTAAGTCCAGCTGGTATCTTGTCTTTTGGGTGCACTAGTCTGTTTCTAACTGTTGTGTATGGTTTTGTTGGAGTGTTTATGTTGTGTTTTTTCATTGTTGCTCTTATTTTTTCTGTTATGCCTCTGATGTATGGTAGGGTTATCACTGGTTCTGGTTCTTGTCTTTCTGGGTTTCTGGTTCTTTGCTTTGGTTGTTCTTTTCTTTCTGTTGTTGTTTGTTGTTTTCCTTTGTTTATTGCCCATGTCGGGTATGCGCAGGTCTTTAAAGCGTGTTGTATGTGTTTGTCCTCTTGTTTATGGTCTCTCTCTTCTGTTATTATGTTTGCTCGGTGATATAATGTTCTGATTACTGACATGTTGTGTATGGTGGGGTGTTCTGATGTCCATAATAGATATTGGTCTGTGTGTGTTGGTTTCCTGTATGTGTTTATGTTTAGGGTCCCGTCGGTCTACCTGGTGATTTTCATATCCATAAATGCTATGCTGCCTTCTGTTTCTGACTCATGAGTGAATTTTATGTTGCCCGTGTCGTCAATGTTATTCAGGTGTTGTGTTAGTGTTTCTGTTTGACCTTTTGGTATGATTTCCAGTATGTCGTCTACGTAGCGTTTCCATAGTTTTATTTAGCAGTTTGGGGGGGGGGGGGGGGCAGTGGCTATGGCTTTTTGTTCCAGGTCTTCCATGAAAAACTGGCACAGGGTGGCTGATAACGGGTTACCCATGGCGATGCCTTCCAGTTGTTTGTATATTATGTTGTTGTATGTGAAGTAAGTGGAGTTAGCTACCAGTCCTATCAGTTGTGCTATGTCATCTGCTGTGAGGTTTGTTCTTTTGTGTAAAGTCTTGTCTTGTCTGATTCTGTTAACTACTATGTCTATGGTTTTTTGGGTTGGTGTGTTTGTGAACAGAGATGTGACGTCATGTGAGATGAGTATGTCGTTGTCTTCTATTGTAATTTCCTTTAGTTCTTTTGCCAGTTCTATGCTGTTTATGCAGTGTTGGTCTGTGTTTCCTAATAACGGGCTGATGATTCTGCTGATATCTTTTGCCATGTTGTATGTTGATGTACCTATGCTGTCTACTATTGGTCTAAGGGGTGTTTTGTTTGTGTATTTTTGGAGTTCCATATATTCTTGGTGTTATGTTTGCTGTAGGAATCCAGTGTTTGTACATTTTTTCTGTTATTTTGCCTTTTTCGTGCAGTGGCTTCAGTCATTTTTTCATGTTTTTCTTCATGTTTTCTGTTGGGTATTTTTTAAGTATTTCATAAGTATTTTTGTCCTCTAGCATCTGTTTCATCTGTTGTTTATATTTTTCTCTGTCCATAACTACTGTGGTTCTTCCTTTATCTGCCGGTAGAATAATTATCTGTTCGTTTTTGGATAAAGCTGTCATGGCTGATTGTTCTTCTTTTGTAATATTGCTGTGTTGAATTTGGCTGTTTTTTAATATCCCAACTACGTTATTTCTGAGTTCTGCTTTCTTTCCCTCATCTGTGATCTGTTGACATGCTAGTTCTGTTGCTACAATAAACTCATCATATGNGGGGGGGGGGGGGGGCAGTGGCTATGGCTTTTTGTTCCAGGTCTTCCATGAAAAACTGGCACAGGGTGGCTGATAACGGGTTACCCATGGCGATGCCTTCCAGTTGTTTGTATATTATGTTGTTGTATGTGAAGTAAGTGGAGTTAGCTACCAGTCCTATCAGTTGTGCTATGTCATCTGCTGTGAGGTTTGTTCTTTTGTGTAAAGTCTTGTCTTGTCTGATTCTGTTAACTACTATGTCTATGGTTTTTTGGGTTGGTGTGTTTGTGAACAGAGATGTGACGTCATGTGAGATGAGTATGTCGTTGTCTTCTATTGTAATTTCCTTTAGTTCTTTTGCCAGTTCTATACTGTTTATGCAGTGTTGGTCTGTATTTCCTAATAACGAGCTGATGATTCTGCTGATATCTTTTGCCATGTTGTATGTTGATGTACCTATGCTGTCTACTATTGGTCTAAGGGGTGTTTTGTTTGTGTATTTTTGGAGTTCCATATATTCTTGGTGTTATGTTTGCTGTGGGAATCCAGTGTTTGTACATTTTTTCTGTTATTTTGCCTTTTTCGTGCAGTGGCTTCAGTCATTTTTTCATGTTTTTCTTCATGTTTTCTGTTGGTTCTTTTTTAAGTATTTCATAAGTATTTTTGTCCTCTAGCATCTGGTTCATCTGTTGTTTATATTTTTCTCTGTCCATAACTACTGTGGTTCTTCCTTTATCTGCCGGTAGAATAATTATCTATTCGTTTTTGGATAAAGCTGTCATGGCTGATTGTTCTTCTTTTGTAATATTGCTGTGTTGAATTTGGCTGTTTTTTAATATCCCAACTACGTTATTTCTGAGTTCTGCTTTCTTTCCCTCATCTGTGATCTGTTGACATGCTAGTTCTGTTGCTACAATAAACTCATCATATGGTATTTCTTTGGTGTGACTGCAAAGTTTAAACCTTTCTTTAATATGCTCTCTTCTGCTTCTGTTAGTTTGTATTGTGAAAGGTTACATACCCATGAGTTTGGTGTGGAGTTACCTTGTATTTCCTCCCTCTTTTTCTTGTTTATGAGTTTGTTTAACTTCTTTATGTGTCTTTCTTTTACTTTTGTGAACTCTTTTTCCTGTTTTTCCATCATGTGTCCTTTAATTAGTTCCTCCATTTGTTTATCAAGTTTGTAATTCCTTTTCAAGTCCAGGTGTCCTCTTTCCAGTTCGTCCTCCACACGCCTCTGTTTGGTTATGACGTTCCTTATCCTCTCCTTGAGCAGTGCTCTCTGTGCTCTTTCTATTATATTTTGTGCTGTCTTGGTCCGGATCGGTGTTTTCAGCTGTAAGCTTGTGGGTGTGATGTTTTCGTCCCGGCATCTTAAACAGAAGCGAAGGTGGTTTCTTAGATGTGCGTGTTTCTGGTGTAATCGCTCCAAATGGCGGAAGTCCTTCGTTCCTTGTTGTCCGTATTTCTCTTTGAACATCTTAGGTGTGTTCTTGCTGTGTCGTTCTAGTTCCATGTTGTCGTTCTTTTTTGAAACACAGAAACGGTTTTGTTACCTGTTATTGACGCTACGTTTCGCCGACGGCTGCCGGCTTCTTCAGGCTGACGCTGATGGTGGCGCGTCCCTTCCTTCTCCGTTTATCTGCGGAGGTTGATGACAGCAGGGGCAAAGGATACTTGTTTTTAACAGAAATCTGGTTCAGTCCTCTGTAATCTATGCAGGGCCTTCTTCCTGTTAAAATGGAGTTTTTCTCTCCACTGTCGCTGCATGCTTGCTTAGTATGAGGATTGCTGTAAAGACTCTGACACTAGTCAGTGACTCGATGCAACCCGCTGAGTTCCTTATATAGGAAACTCTGTACTGATTGGCTGAATGAACTGACCTGTATTAGAATGTTTACTGTGTGAAGGACCTTGAGACGACTCTGGTCCTGATTTGGCGCTTTATAAATAAACTGAATTGAATTGAATCCATCCATCAGATGCATTATCCATCCATGGACATCAAAGATGCTCTCTGACCCTCTCCTGGTGGAGGGATGTCTGCAACTTCTCTGTCTCACCTCAGAGTCAGCTTATCAGACAGTCTGGCCTCGGTGACCTTATCTCCAATCATCTAACAGGAGCTGTCCCCCTGACAATCTCAGTATCTTCACCTCAGCTGCCTCCTCCTCTGGACCACAAAGTTCAGCTGCTCTCCCCACCATCTCCTTCTAGTGCGCACACACACACACACACACACACACACACACACACACCCACACTCACACACACACACACACACACACCCACACACACACACTTGCACACACTCATGTAAAAACACACACACACACACACACACACACACACACACACACACACACACACACACACACACACACACACACACACACACACACACACACACACACACACACACACACACACACACAGGTTGGAGGAGAGTGATGATGATGTGGGGTAAAGGAGGATGATGAAGAGCGACAGAGCAGCAGTATAAACTGTTCCAGTTGTATTTACAGGACGGGTGCCCAGACAGGACAAACAGAGCTTTGCTTTAATCCCACTCTTCATCAACGGGACATGTGGACTTGTCCAGGTTCTGGGGCCTGGGACTCGGAACAAGATGGCCAGTTCTCCCTCCTCAACAGGTGGGAAAGAAGAACAATTCACTTCATCTCGTTGTTCTGTCACCTTCACATCAGGACATGGTCCAGTTCTGCCAGAGTCCGGTACCACTAATAGCACTTTTATAGGCTCCGCCCCATAAAAAGCATGAAAACGAAGTTTTCTCCATAGACAAGAACAAACCCACCAGGCTGTGAACAACAAACAGGTTCTCCAAATAATCTTCAAGGTTCCTCAGGCTTGTATCAGTGTCTCACCCTCGTGTCATTATGGACACGCAGCTGTGGAACGACACAGGTCTTCTGGAGCAGGCCTGGAATAGGATAAACCGATTTAGAACTTGAGTCAGGATGTGAGATGACTTCTAATAGAAGATGAGATGCATTTAGTTACGTACACAGTAGCACACATCTGAGCTCTCCCTTAGAGATCCGAAAGGGGCTCGGAGTAGACCCGCTGCTCCTCCACATCAAGAGGAGCCAGTTGAGGTGGCTCGGGCATCTGGACGCCTCCCTGGTGAGGTTTTCTGGGCACGTCCAACCAGGAGGAGGTCTAGTGTCCTCCAGGACACGCTGGAGGGACTATGTTTCTCAGCTGGCCAAGGAACACCTTGGGATTCCCCCGGAGGAGCTGGGGAGAGGGAAGTCTGGGCCTCTCTGCTCAGGCTGCTGACTCTGTAATGTAACTCTATGTCCCTGAAGTGCTGGTCGGACCCCACAGAGCCTGATCTCAGCATCGTCTGGGATCACATGCAGAGGCAGAAGGATGTGAGGAAGATCTGTGGTTAGTTGTCCGGGATGTCAGGAACAACCACCCAGCCCAGTTCCAGTAGCTGAAGGTCTGGTGCTGCTCTGGAGGCACGGGGTGGGTCCGTATACATCGGATATGGATCTGGTTTCTCTTGTGTTGATGAAGCCAATGACTGATTGACATGGTTCGGGGAATGCGTTTAACCCAAGACATGCAGAACCACACACTCACAGATCTTATGGTAAAAAAGAATCTTTATTTAACGGGAACTGAAGGTGCACTGGAAAAGCCCAGTGGAGATGGAGAACGGGAGCACAGCGTCTGAGGAGGGGCGAGCCGATACAGGTGAGTCCAGGAAGGTAAGTCTAAACTTGGTGGGTGCAGAGAATAGACTTACTTGGAGTAGGGGGGCGTAGGAATGAGGGAGGGTAGGTTGGGTGCCGGGGTGAATCCAAGTAGGGTGTCCAGGAGAGGGAGTGAGAGGAGAGCAGGAGACCGGGCCGGCCGGGAGGAATGGAGAACGGTGAGAGCTGCGTCCGGAAATCCGATGGGGCGCAGGTGAGTAATCCAGAGGAGTCGCAGAAGTCCAAAAACGTTCCAAAACCTGGTAACGGGTAAGCACAGGGAAAAGATCCAAAGGTTCACAAAAAAACCTAGAAACACTAGAGCACAAAATCCAAGAGTTGCAAGAGGGCAGGAAACTACCAAGCTGTAGAAATCATCCGGAGTCGAGGAGTGTTCTCCATCCTCCTTTTGCAGCCAGACCCGCTGCAGCTGGAGCCTCCCTCTCCTGAAACACACAACTCAAAGATGGGAACATGAGAGGAGTACTCACCCCGGCACGTCACACCTGACTAAAACTTTTGCACAGCCCTGTGTAACGGGTGGATGGAGTGAAACGTGGAACGAGGTGATGCTGGTAGAACATGGGTTCTGTGATGGTGCTTTGGTTCTACTCAGCTGATTGTGTTTAGCATCTGGTCAGAGGGTCATACGTATGCATCAACCGCCCGCACACACAGACCTGAGCAATTTTACTCATCGTGTAGTATTTACCAACTAGTGTTGGGAGTAGAAATGTTCCTAAGCACCAGAGCAGCTAGGAACATGCGAAGGACCATCATCTAGTGGTAGGACAGGGAACCACAGTAATGAAGTCTGTGGAGCCACAGACACACCGCACCAGTCTGGTTCCGGTCCAGATTCAGCTCCTGACGACTTTAGGACTTCTCGTCAATAGTAAATCAGAGCCTGGATCTAGACAGAAGGTACATGTATATGTATGTATATGTATCCATATACATACATATATAGATATGTATGTATACATACATATGTGTATACATACATACATATATGTATGTATAAATATATATATATACATATATATATATATATTTATATTTATACATACATATATGTATATATATATATTTATACATACATATATGTATGTATAAATATATATATACATATATATGTACTTATAAATATGTATATATTTACATATATATATATAAATATATATATATATGTATGTATGTATCCATATACCTGTGGAGTCCCCTCATGAGCTTTAGAGGACGTGGCGAGACCAAATGTGGTTCTTGAGGGCATGTCTGTGCCAGCGCGCTGCTGAGTGGAGCGGAGCTGAGGCGAGGATCCAGACACGGGAGGAAGACAGGCAGACGGGTAGGACGTTTCGTACAGTCTTTTATTATGGAGCACGCTAGACAATGAAACAATGATCCGACATGAAACACAGAACAGAAGGGGTTTAAATACACGAGGAGCGGGAGCTAGGGTGATTGGGTAACAAGAGGCAGGTGGGAGCAATTAACGGAGACAGACTAAAACATAAGGGGAGACAGGACAGGTTGTGACAGTACCCCCCCCCCCCTCAAAGGGCGGATCCCAGACGCCCACAGGAACAAGGAGCAGGGCGGGAGGAGGAGGACCCGGAGGGAGGGCCCAGAGGAGCCGAGGGAACGATGGAGAGGCGGCAGGGACCAGCAGAGTCCGGGGGCCTGCGCCTGGGACAGAGGAGGAGACGACGGGCCCTTGGGGGCCGGCGCCTGCGGCAGAAGAGGAGACGACGGGCCCTTGGGGGCCGGCGCCTGCGGCAGATGAGGAGGCGACGGGCCCTTGGAGGTCGGCGCCCGCAGCAGATGAGGAGGCGACGAGCCCTTGGAGGCCGGCGCCTGCGGCAGATGGTCTCTGCAGGCTGGGCCGGGGACATAGTCTCTTGGACGGGCTGGACCGGAGCGACCTTCAGAACCACCATTGGAACCGGAGACGGTGGAGACGTCGGACCAGAGGGAGTGTCGACCTCTGGAGTAGAGGGAGCGTCGACCTCTGGAGTGGATAAGGTGACTTCAGACGAGACGACTTCAGAGGCGACTTCAGACGAGACGACGTCAGACGAGATGACTTCAGACACGTCGACTTCAGAAATGTCGACTTCAGAGGAGACGACCCCAGACACGTCGACCCCAGACACGTCGACTTCAGAGGAGATGACCCCAGACACGTCGACTTCAGAGACGTCGACTTCAGAGACGTCGGATTCAGAGACGTCGACTTCAGAGACATCGACTTCAGAGACGTCGACTTCAGAGACGTCGACTTCAGAGACATCGACTTCAGAGACATCGACTTCAGAGACGTCGGCTTCAGAGACGTCGACTTCAGAGACGTCGACTTCAGAGACGGCTTCAGACACATCGACTTCAGAGACGACTTCGGACACGTCGACTTCAGAGACGACTTCGGACACGTCGACTTCAGAGACGACTTCGGACACGTCGACTTCAGAGACGACTTCGGACACGTTGACCCCAGAGACGTCGACTCCAGAGGAGACTTCGACCTCAGAGGAGACTTCGACCTCAGAGGAGACTTCGACTTCAGAGGAGACTTCGACTTCAGAGCACGAGGAGGGGTCGACTTCAGAGCACGAGGAGGTGTCGACTTCAGAACACGATGAGGGGTCGACTTCAGAGCACGAGGAGGTGTCGACTTCAGAACACGAGGAGGTGTCGACTTCAGAACACGAGGAGGTGTCGACTTCAGAACTGGAAGGGGCGTCGACCACAGGACAGGACCGGGCGTCGACCACCATCGACTTCTGGTCCGGGGGCGTCGGCTTCTGGTCCTTCGATTTCTGGACCGTTGACCTCTGGACCGCCGTCCTCTGGACCGGAACTGGAACCGTCTGCTTCTGGTCCGAGGGCGTCTGCTTCTGGCCCGGGGGAGTCGGCTTCTGGCCCCGGGGGAGTCGGCTTCTGGTCCGTCGACTTCTGGACCAGCGACTTTTGGACCGCCGACTTTTGGACCCGATCTGTCAGCTTCTGGGCTGGTACCGTCTGCTTCTGGGCCCAATCCATCAGCTTCTGGGCCGGTTCCATCTGCTTCCGGGCCGGTACCGTCTGCTTCTGGGCCGGAGGCAGAGCCGCTGCGGGAGGAGCTGCCTGGACAAGCTGGACCGGATGCGGTGCGACCTCCGGGACCACTGCTGGAAACCGTGCGAGCAGGGAGGACACACCATCCAGCTGACGCTCCTGGAGGCTGAGGGTCCGGTGGAGCTGGGCCAGCTCAGCCTGGAGACCGGCGAGCTCCACTGGGTAGACCCGGGGCTCGCTCTTCTGGCTCCGAGATGAAGGAGCTGCCGGCTGGACGGAGGCCCTCTCCTGGCGGTCCGAGGATGTAAGAACATCCAGGTGAGACTCCTGATGGCTGACGAGCTGGCGAATCTGGCCAAGCTCCGCCTGAAGCTCTGTCAGCTGGGCTGCGGGTGCTGCTCCTCCACCTGCAGACGACGGGGGCGCCGATGGGACCGGTGATGGGACTGCTGACCTGGCCGGGGGCGGGTCCAAGGTGCTGCGTCGGGCAGGGGCAGCGGCGAGTCCGCAGCTCCGTTCCGGGACACAGGGCTGCGGTGGGGCTTGGCGTTCTCCTCCACGCCGCGGACCAACTCCGGGGGAACAGACTGCCAGGCTCGTGCCCACGAAACTGGAGCAATCTGGCAGCAGCTCCCGGTATAAACTCGCCTCCGGTTCCGGGAGGACAGGGAGGAACGCCGCGGCCGAAGGTCAGCGATGGCGTCTTCGGCGAGGCGAAGCAGGAGGGGGGAGGCCGGCCGGTGATCTGAGGAGAGGAACCGGAGCAGGCACTCCCAAGGTAGAATCTCCTGGCAGGATCCATCAATGGGTTCGGGTCGGATCATTCTGCCAGCGCGCTGCTGAGTGGAGCGGAGCTGAGGCGAGGATCCAGACACGGGAGGAAGACAGGCAGACGGGTAGGACGTTTCGTACAGTCTTTTATTATGGAGCAAGCTAGACAATGAAACAATGATCCGACATGAAACACAGAACAGAAGGGGTTTAAA
>SSNQ01000415.1:17500-23169 GCA_006942095.1 Nothobranchius kuhntae
GCCACTGCAGGAACCAGAACCCATAGGAGTTCACATCTGAAGGCGAACAGGAAGCACAGATTCAGGAGTGTGCGTCCTTCAGAAGTTCAACAAAATAAGAGCATGTGCAGAACGTGACAAATTAATTTAATCATTGTTTCTGATTTGCAAGTTTTTGTGATTCTGGGTTGTAGAACTGTGGGCTCGGGTTGCAGCTCTGTCATCAGCTGAACAGGACATGGAAAAAAAGAGGGTTTAGATGGTTCTAGGGGTTTAGATGGTTCTAGGGGGTTTAGAAGGTTCTAGGGGTTTAGATGGTTCTAGGGGTTTAGATGGTTCTAGGGGGTTTAGATGGTTCTAGGGGTTTAGATGGTTCTAGGGGGTTTAGAAGGTTCTAGGGGTTTAGATGGTTCTAGGGGTTTAGATGGTTCTAGGGGGTTTAGAAGGTTCTAGGGGTTTAGATGGTTCTAGGGGTTTAGATGGTTCTAGGGGGTTTAGAAGGATGCATATGGTTCTAGACTCTAGAACCTCCAGTTTGGACTACTGTAACTCTCTCTGCGTTGGGTTGGAGGGCGCTCTTGTGCGGCGTCTACAACTTGTGCAAAATTCTGCTGCCCGTCTTCTCACAGTTAGCAAGCGACGCGACCACATCAGCCCTACCCTGTCCGCACTGCCTGGACATCTTGGTTTTTAGATGTCTAATGGCCAGGCACCCTCACACCTATCAGAGCTTCTACTCGGGCATGTTCCCAGGAGAGGTTTGAGGTCTGAAGGCCAGCTGCTGTTAGAAGTTCCGAGGACATGCATGGTGACTCGGGGAGACAGAACCTTTTCAGCGGTTCAGCTGTGGGACAATCTCCCTGTTGATTGTTAGGATGGCTGCAACAATGGATGATTTTAGGGCTCTTTTAAAGATTTATCTTTTTAACTTAATACTGAATGAGCAGAAAACCTCTGACTGTTTGTGTATTTTAATGGTTCTTTTTACTATGTACAGCAATATGGTCACTCCTAAAGTGCTTTATAAATAAAGCTTGATTGATCTTGGGCCCTCTTATATTGTTCATGCTGTTGACAGTTCTCATATACATTTATATGCAGATGACACCCTTTTATATGCATTTAGTTGTTCCTCAAACACAGCTTTGTCCTCCTTGCAGCACAACTTCAACATGCCTTCTCCAACCTTCATCTTCATTCAAACAAGTAAAACAAAGTTCCTGATCTTCAACCGGAACTTTCCACCCTAGTATTGTTTCCCTGGAAGGTACAGAGCTACAGCTCACCAGTTCCTATAAGTATCCGGGCATCTGGCTGACAGCACACCTTCATCTGACATTCACATGAATTCATTACTTTCTAAAGTCGAGTCTAGAATTGGGTTTCCATGGCAACAGGTCATCCTTTACTCGTTCTGCAAAGCAAACCTTGGTCAACATGACAATCCTTCCATCTTAGATCACGGTGACATCATTTATAGGACTGCTTCCTAAAAACTTCTTCATAAACTCGATTATTTATCACTCAGCAACCTGTTTGGTCACTGCTGCCCCTTTCACTACTCATCATGTGATCTGTACTCACTCGTTAACTGGTCATCACTCCATTCCTGCAGGGTGNGTGTTTCCTCCCCGACACACAACAACGTGGTCAAGCTGCTCAGACATGTTCAGCAGCACAAACCTATGTGAGCACCTGTTGTCATCTAATGTTGTCATTATTATGATGAAGATGAACAAAACAACAGGAGTCTCCTCCTCAGCTCAGATCAACCCCATGATGCAGGTATCTGGCTGGAACAGGTGAGCATCACAGTAAACCAGTGGAGCAAACTGAGCTTTAAATATGTTGGTTTTATGCTCTTTTTCTGCTCCAAAACATGAAAGTTAACAGGTGAGATGTTGCATTTTCATTTAAGATAAAATGATATTTTATTTTGTTGTTGGCCCGTGAGAAAAGATTTAACCTACAGTAAACAGGAAGTGGAAAGGCTGCAGATAGATGAATAGAATAGAAAATCCCTTTATTGTTCCTCAGTGGGGAAAGCTAGACGTCACAGCAGCGATGACACGTATTACAGGAGAAAAAAGGAGAATAAACAATAAGAAAAATGAATAAACAAGAAAACATAAATCCTGATTAGATATTAAAAATAATGAATAAACCACAAGTAATGAATACCACTGATGCGTTTATTTAAAACTGACTTGCTCGTGTGTCATTTGGTTATTCCACATTCAGTGTTAATGCAGAAATAAGCTTGTTTCCAAATTAAAAGGTTCAAAATTGCATTCATGTTGATAAGAAAATGTGCAAATTTGCATCATTTAAAAAAAAAATTAAGTTTGGCCGGCGACTCCGTCCCAGATTTTTATTTTGGCTCAGTGTGAATTTGAGTTTGACACCCTGCTGTAGACCATAACATCTTAGCAGGCTCAAACATACAGGACGTTCTCAGACATCCGTGGCATGGTTCAGAAGTCATATCTTAGGTCGTACGCCTGTGAGAACAGAGGCTTACCAACCTACTGCTCTACCTCTATCTATGGGCGTGCCTCAAGGGTCGATACTGGGCATCGTTCATGCCGTAGACAGTTCTCATATACATTTATATGCAGATGACACCCTTTTATATGCATTTAGTTGTTCCTCAAACACAGCTTTGTCCTCCTTGCAGCACAACTTCAACATGCCTTCTCCAACCTTCATCTTCATTCAAACAAGTAAAACAAAGTTCCTGATCTTCAACCGGAACTTTCCACCCTAGTATTGTTTCCCTGGAAGGTACAGAGCTACAGCTCACCAGTTCCTATAAGTATCCGGGCATCTGGCTGACAGCACACCTTCATCTGACATTCACATGAATTCATTACTTTCTAAAGTCGAGTCTAGAATTGGGTTTCCATGGCAACAGGTCATCCTTTACTCGTTCTGCAAAGCAAACCTTGGTCAACATGACAATCCTTCCATCTTAGATCACGGTGACATCATTTATAGGACTGCTTCCTAAAAACTTCTTCATAAACTCGATTATTTATCACTCAGCAACCTGTTTGGTCACTGCTGCCCCTTTCACTACTCATCATCATCTGTACTCACTCGTTAACTGGTCATCACTCCATTCCTGCAGGGTGCTACATCAGTTATGGTTACCTTAACCCGTCGTATCTTCTCTCATCATCATCACTTCCAACAACCAGCACCGTTCACGCTCCAGTAATATAATCTCTACGGTTACTCCCAAAGCTCGCACCTCCTTCGGCCGCTCCTCATTCCAGTTTGCTGCTTCCAGCGACTGGAATGAGCTGCAGAACCACTGAAGCTCACTGCCTACATCCCATTATCTACCTTCAATAATTCATGGTGATCAATAGTTTCTGATCAAGTGCAGCACCCAACTTTTTAGCTAAGGTTTTAACTGATTATTTAATATAGTAGATTCTTACTCTGCATATTTTATTTGGTTTTCATTTTATCTCTATTTTATTCTACATCTATATGATTTTAATATTTATCCTAATTTAATTTCTTATTCTTGACTGGTTCCAGGAGGAACAGGGTTACCCTAACCCACATCCCTCCTGCTGTAGAGTAAAGCTGCACCCAGGTCAACCATTCTGGACCTTTTTGTCTCGAGAGGAGATGAACTTTTCCTTTTGGTTTCCTCGGATGCGACAAGAGGAAACAGGAAAAATAAAGAAGCTGCTGCCGTGGCAACACTGAGTACACATCCTACCAAACAGGATGGCGTGCTCTGATTGGCTGCTGGAGTTCAGATCAGAACCTGCTTTAACGTGAAATCCAGCTGCCCGTCCATCCGGATCGGATCAGGAAGTGGTTTCCTCAGAAACTCCCTCTGGACATCATATGGGGAGACCCGAGTCCGTGCACAGCTGTGTGCTCAGTGTAAAGGTCTGATCCGGAGTTCAGTTTACCATGTGTGTCACGTCGTCTGTCGTCATGGAGCAGACGTTGGATCAGAGGAGCTGAAACATCTCAGTACTTCTGAGACCTGGCCAAGGCAGGACAAACAGACTAATCAGCTGATCCGAGCCTGTTACAGGGGATCAGGTAAATCCTGGAACTTCTGATCTTAGCAGCGTCAGGATCCTGGAGGAGCCGAGCAGCTCTACAGTCGCACGTCTGACTGTTGAAACTAAAAGTATCAGTGGCTTTCCCTGACGTGAGGTCAGACGGTGAAATCGGAGTCGGATAACGGCGTCTGCGTTCAGCATCAGCCCCAGCCCCTGCTTCCTGCTCCCTCTCCAGATGCCGGGGAATAAGAGACGCTTAAAGAGCCGGAGAGTTACGCACATCCGGATTTCTCTCTCACAGTCCGGGTTCAGCACAGAGGCAGCCAATGGGGGCGGGGGTCTGTCTGCTGAGAAGACTCTGCAGCTGCAGCAGGAACGTCTGGAACACGCCGAAGGCCAAAGGGATCTTACATCAGTTTCTGCTTAGTTACCTTTAGATTTAAAACAGCAACTTTTATACTGTTGTTCTGGTGCAGACCTGGTCCAGACAAGACCTGGTCCAGACTTGGTCCAAATAAGACCTGGTCCAAACAAGACCTGGTCCAGACTTGGTCCAAATAAGACCTGGTCCAAACAAGACCTGGTCCAGACAAGACCTGGTCCAGAGCTGGTCCAAACAAGACCTGGTCCAGACCTGGTCCAAACAAGACCTGGTCCAGACCTGGTCCAAACAAGACCTGGTCCAGACCTGGTCCAAACAAGACCTGGTCCAGACTTGGTCCAAACAAGAACTGGTCCAGACCTGGTCCAAATAAGACCTGGTCCAGACTTGGTCCAAACAAGACCTGGTCCAGACCTGGTCCAAACAAGACCTGGTCCAGACTTGGTCCAAACAAGACCTGGTCCAGACTTGGTCCAAATAAGACCTGGTCCAGAGCTGGTCCAAACAAGACCTGGTCCAGACTTGGTCCAAATAAGACCTGGTCCAGACTGGTCCAAATAAGACCTGGTCCAAATAAGACCTGGTCCAAATAAGACCTGGTCCAGAGCTGGTCCAAATAAGACCTGGTCCAAACAAGACCTGGTCCAAATAAGAACTGGTCCAGACCTGGTCCAAATAAGACCTGGTCCAGACTTGGTCCAAACAAGACCTGGTCCAGACCTGGTCCAAACAAGACCTGGTCCAGACTTGGTCCAAACAAGACCTGGTCCAGACTTGGTCCAAATAAGACCTGGTCCAGAGCTGGTCCAAACAAGACCTGGTCCAGACTTGGTCCAAATAAGACCTGGTCCAGACTTGGTCCAAATAAGACCTGGTCCAAATAAGACCTGGTCCAGAGCTGGTCCAAATAAGACCTGGTCCAGAGCTGGTCCAAATAAGACCTGGTCCAAATAAGACCTGGTCCAGAGCTGGTCCAAATAAGACCTGGTCCAGACCTGGTCCAAATAAGACCTGGTCCAGAGCTGGTCCAAATAAGACCTGGTCCAGACATGGTCCAAATAAGACCTGGTCCAGAGCTGGTCCAAATAAGACCTGGTCCAGACATGGTCCAAATAAGACCTGGTCCAGAGCTGGTCCAAATCAGATCTGGTCCAGACCTGGTCCAAATAAGACCTGGTCCAGACCTGGTCCAAATAAGACGGTCCAGAGCTGGTCCAAATAAGACCTGGTCCAGACCTGGTCCAAATAAGACCTGGTCCAGAGCTGGTCCAAAT
>SSNQ01000415.1:23385-40885 GCA_006942095.1 Nothobranchius kuhntae
GGGGATCAGGTAAATCCTGGAACTTCTGATCTTAGCAGCGTCAGGATCCTGGAGGAGCCGAGCAGCTCTACAGTCGCACGTCTGACTGTTGAAACTAAAAGTATCAGTGGCTTTCCCTGACGTGAGGTCAGACGGTGAAATCGGAGTCGGATAACGGCGTCTGCGTTCAGCATCAGCCCCAGCCCCTGCTTCCTGCTCCCTCTCCAGATGCCGGGGAATAAGAGACGCTTAAAGAGCCGGAGAGTTACGCACATCCGGATTTCTCTCTCACAGTCCGGGTTCAGCACAGAGGCAGCCAATGGGGGCGGGGGTCTGTCTGCTGAGAAGACTCTGCAGCTGCAGCAGGAACGTCTGGAACACGCCGAAGGCCAAAGGGATCTTACATCAGTTTCTGCTTAGTTACCTTTAGATTTAAAACAGCAACTTTTATACTGTTGTTCTGGTGCAGACCTGGTCCAGACAAGACCTGGTCCAGAGCTGGTCCAAACAAGACCTGGTCCAGACCTGGTCCAAACAAGACCTGGTCCAGACCTGGTCCAAACAAGACCTGGTCCAGACTTGGTCCAAACAGGAACTGGTCCAGACCTGGTCCAAATAAGACCTGGTCCAGACTTGGTCCAAACAAGACCTGGTCCAGACCTGGTCCAAACAAGACCTGGTCCAGACTTGGTCCAAACAAGACCTGGTCCAGACTTGGTCCAAATAAGACCTGGTCCAGAGCTGGTCCAAATAAGACCTGGTCCAGACATGGTCCAAATAAGACCTGGTCCAGACCTGGTCCAAATAAGACCTGGTCCAGAGCTGGTCCAAATAAGACCTGGTCCAGAGCTGGTCCAAATAAGACCTGGTCCAAACAAGACCTGGTCCAAATAAGACCTGGTCCAGAGCTGGTCCAAATAAGACCTGGTCCAGAGCTGGTCCAAATAAGACCTGGTCCAAATAAGACCTGATCCAGAGCTGGTCCAAATAAGACCTGGTCCAAATAAGACCTGGTCCAAATAAGACCTGGTCCAGAGCTGGTCCAAATAAGACCTGGTCCAAACAAGACCTGGTCCAAAAAAGACCTGGTCCAGAGCTGGTCCAAATAAGACCTGGTCCAGACCTGGTCCAAATAAGACCTGGTCCAGAGCTGGTCAAAATAAGACCTGGTCCAGACCTGGTCCAAATAAGACCTGGTCCAGAGCTGGTCCAAATAAGACCTGGTCCAGACATGGTCCAAATAAGACCTGGTCCAGAGCTGGTCCAAATCAGATCTGGTCCAGACCTGGTCCAAATAAGACCTGGTCCAGAGCTGGTCCAAATAAGACGGTCCAGACCTGGTCCAAATAAGACCTGGTCCAAATAAGACCTGGTCCAAATAAGACCTGGTCCAGAGCTGGTCCAAATAAGACCTGGTCCAGACATGGTCCAAATAAGACCTGGTCCAGAGCTGGTCCAAATAAGACCTGGTCCAGACCTGGTCAAAATAAGACCTGGTCCAGAGCTGGTCCAAATAAGACCTGGTCCAGAGCTGGTCCAAATAAGACCTGGTCCAAACAAGACCTGGTCCAGACCTGGTCCAAACAAGACCTGGTCCAAATACGACCTGGTCCAGACCTGGTCCAAATAAGACCTGGTCCAGACCTGGTCCAAATAAGACCTGGTCCAGAGCTGGTCCAAATCAGATCTGGTCCAGACCTGGTCCAAATAAGACCTGGTCCAGAGCTGGTCCAAATCAGATCTGGTCCAGACCTGGTCCAAATAAGACCTGGTCCAGACCTGGTCCAAATAAGACCTGGTCCAGAGCTGGTCAAAATAAGACCTGGTCCAGACCTGGTCCAAATAAGACCTGGTCCAGAGCTGGTCCAAATAAGACCTGGTCCAGACATGGTCCAAATAAGACCTGGTCCAGACATGGTCCAAATAAGACCTGGTCCAGAGCTGGTCCAAATAAGACCTGGTCCAGACCTGGTCCGAATAAGACCTGGTCCAGAGCTGGTCCAAATAAGACCTGGTCCAGAGCTGGTCCAAATAAGACCTGGTCCAAATAAGACCTGGTCCAGAGCTGGTCCAAATAAGACCTGGTCCAGACCTGGTCCAAATAAGACCTGGTCCAGACCTGGTTCAAATAAGACGGTCCAGAGCTGGTCCAAATAAGACCTGGTCCAGACCTGGTCCAAATAAGACCTGGTTCAGAGCTGGTCCAAATAAGACCTGGTCCAGAGCTGGTCCAAATAAGACCTGGTCCAGACCTGGTCCAAATAAGACCTGGTCCAGAGCTGGTCCAAATAAGACCTGGTCCAGAGCTGGTCCAAATAAGACCTGGTCCAGATATGTCCTGGTCAGACCTGGCCCAGACCTGGTCCAAATAAGACCTGGTCCAGAGCTGGTCCAAATAAGACCTGGTCCAGACATGGTCCAAATAAGACCTGGTCCAGAGCTGGTCCAAATCAGATCTGGTCCAGACCTGGTCCAAATAAGACTTGGTCCAGAGCTGGTCCAAATAAGACGGTCCAGACCTGGTCCAAATAAGACCTGGTCCAAATAAGACCTGGTCCAGAGCTGGTCCAAATCAGATCTGGTCCAGACCTGGTCCAAATAAGACCTTGTCCAGACCTGGTCCAAATAAGACCTGGTCCAGAGCTGGTCCAAATCAGATCTGGTCCAGACCTGGTCCAAATAAGACCTTGTCCAGACCTGGTCCAAATAAGACTTGGTCCAGAGCTGGTCCAAATAAGACGGTCCAGACCTGGTCCAAATAAGACCTGGTCCAGACCTGGTCCAAATAAGACCTGGTCCAGAGCTGGTCCAAATCAGATCTGGTCCAGACCTGGTCCAAATAAGACCTTGTCCAGACCTGGTTCAAATAAGACCTGGTTCAGAGCTGGTCCAAATAAGACCTGGTCCAAATAAGACCTGGTTCAGAGCTGGTCCAGGACAGACCTATCGAGTAAATGTCCATTTGTCTTGAAGGCAGTGTCTCCACTCTGCAGCAAGATACTAAGATGGATCACAGCAGAATGTTTCCTGGATTCCTCCTTCCACCCAAACCCAGACATGTCCCCCGGGACCTCCTACATGTGTCCCCTCCTCTGTCAGTAACCATCTTGCCTATCCCTCTGGAGGACTTAATCCTCATTAATCAAACTGTCCTCCAGCCTCTGGTCTGTCAGCAGAACATCTGCTGTTCTTCAACCTGCTGGGAGCTATGGTGAGTGGGGGAGCTGAGAAGCAGGTAAAGTCCAGGTCCTGGATAATATCTGGTGTCCATCAGCATCCCACCAGGAGACAGATGGTCTGCAGAAGCATCAGATGAGATGTGACTGATGAGCTCATAGACAGATGTTTCACTCAGCATGGTTCTGATGTCAACAATAAGGTGGGAACATCAGTACCAGTGCTGATTCTGTCTAGCAAACCAACTCCTTATCCAATCATATCTAGAAGACAGGGGCTATGCTGTCTCTATCGGTGATCACAAATCAAAGCTGATCACTAAGACATGTGGGGTCCCCCAAAGCTCAATTCTTGGACCACTGCTCTTCAATCTCTACACCCTCCCCCTGGGTCAGGTCATACACAGTAACAGCATTACCTATCACAGTTATGCAGATTACACCCAAACCTACCTCATGACTGTGGTCCTCTAGACTCACTCTGTCAGTGTCCATGACTGGATGCAGTCTAACCTCCTCCAGGTAATGGGAATCAGAAGGATAGGATGGAGGTTACTGCTCAGCTTGGCTCCAGAGGAATAAAGACAAAGACATCATAACTGATTCAGGCCTGCGCTTCACTGGTTACATTAAAGAGCAAGTCACCCCCAAATCAACAATTTTTTTCTGATAAACTATATAAATGCGTGTCTAATCGTGCTGCAGACACGTGTAGTCAATAGTTTTGCACTTTAATGCATTTTAGTTAAAATTTAAATTTTCTGCCTGAAACTGTCAGTGTTGTGCCGTTGTCAGGTAAAAACTCTGCACTGCATTTGAATTTAAATCTGCCACCGCTATTGGCTAAGAGGTATGCTATGATGTAAACTGGTACATTATGATGTCACAATGTTGCGAGTGTGTGTATTTGTTAGTGGCTCCACCCTCTCGGTCTGCTAGGCAACAGCATTTGTTGCATTTTTCAAACATGAAGTGGGAGTGAAGTAAGTTTCTTGTAGGGGGTGACTTGCTCTTTAAGGCTGTAACTAGACCACGTTTTACCATCTGCATCCAATAGCACCTGCACAAAGCACCTCAAACTAAACCTTAGCAGTTCCCAGACGTGTTTGGACTTTTAGTAACTTGCTCATTTGTTGTTTGTCTATTTTTTGAATACGACAGTTTTTCATTTGTGGATTGTAACTTGTTTTATTTAGTCATCCTGCTGAGGGACTACAGATGTAAATTAGCAATTGTGCTATAATCTGATTCAGAGCATGTGATTGTTTATTAATGTGCACTGTCCCGAGTAAATAAATAATTGAAATGAAAGGTCTCATGTCCAGACCAGACCTAGAGAAACTCATTTGTGTGTTCATCTACAGTCTGAACACATTCTACTGGTGCACTGCGTGGTGGTCTAGGTGCTGTGGAGGAAAATAGAAGAAACAAACCATTGTAAAAGGCAGAAACAGTCCAAAGTTTGAGGTAAGAGTTAAACTACAACCAGAACTGCTAATGTTAAGCTAGCAGGTAGCCTTCTCATGAGCAATACGATTCAGAGAAAAATGTGATGTTGTGAACGACCCATGGTCCACACCCGTTTATGTGTGGATGTCTGCAGCGGTGTGGGGCAGTCGCTTCAGCTACCGTCTGGTTGTTGCTACGAGTCTGCTCCACACGCCGCAGAAGGCTTATGGCAAGCCATTGTAGCATGTAATGCACAAACAATTTTTACATTTGAATACAATTTAGACTAGATTATGTTGCCAACCCGTACATAATAAAATATACATACCACAAGTACATTGTTACCAGTAGAAATGAGCTGTTAACATTTCCAGTAGCTTACTACTGAACATGCTTATGAAATAAATAATTCTACTGGTTTTCTGAGAATACATTTAAATAGGATATTTTGACTAGGATGAGGTTAATACAAACCAAAAATGTGAAAGAAATGTAAGTCAAATTTTGTACCATTAAATATTTAACTATAAATATCAGCTGGGAAAGAGGGAACTAGACAACACCAGTTTAATATATATTATTGAGCCTTTTATCATTTTGCGATTTGCTTTTCCTGTTTCTAGCAGACCAGTCTCATTTCAGTTGAAAGGTTGTCAAAGGGAATACTCGATTAATTGATGGTGTCATGGATTGGAGGTTGTATAGGACCCAAATGCAGGTAGATCCAGGAGGCAGCCAGGTGGGTTAAACGGTTGTGATGTGGAGCAGGAGCAGGAACATATACAAATATCATCATATGAACATGACTGGGGGTGCTTCTCAATGCCAAGGAACCTCGCCTCGATGTCTTGGCCACGCCCTGGTTGCCTAGGAGATACGGCATCGGGAGCTGCCAAGACATGTTCCAATGTTCACCGGTAGTGTTGTCACGTTGAACGAGGTGGAGACGGCGGACCATGTGTGGATGAGCTGAGCAGGAGGTAAAAATGCAGGCTTCGGATAAAGTAAAAATGGTTTTAATGGCAGGATGGGATGAACAGGACAAAACAACGATGACTACTAACAACAATGATCTGACAAAGGACAGGAGCAAAACAGGTGGTATAAATACAGAAGGCTAATTAGGGAAACATGGGCAGGTTAACGAGGGACAGGTGAGAACAATACGGACTAATCAGGGCAGGAGAGAAACAGTAAGGAGGGCAGGGGCAGAACGTGACAGTACCCCCCCCCCCCCCCCCCCCAAGGGCGGATACCAGACGCCCACAAGGCTATACAAGAGACTGGGAACACTCGACTAGACTGGGGACAGGACTGCAAACACTCGACTAGACTGGGGACAGGACTGGAAACTCGTGACTAGACTTGGACTGGAACGTGGAGACGAGACTTGGACTGGAACGTGGAGACGAGACTTGGACTGGAACGTGGAGACGAGACTTGGACTGGAGCGTGGAGACTTGGACTGGAACGTGGAGACTAGACTTGGACTGGAACGTGGAGACTAGACTTGGACTGGAACGTGGAGACTTGACTTGGACTGGAACGTGGAGACTTGACTTGACAGGAACGGGAAGACTTGACTTGACTTGACAGGAAAGGGAAGACTTGACAGGAACGTGAAGACTTGACTTGACTTGACAGGAACGGGAAGACTTGACAGGAACGGGAAGACTTGACTGGAACAGGAAGACTTGACTTGACAGGAATGGGAAGACTTGACAGGAACGGGAAGACTTGACGGGAACGGGAAGACTTGACAGGAACGGGAAGACTTGACTTGACTGGAACGGGAAGACTTGACTTGACTTGACAGGAACGGGAAGACTTGACTTGACAGGAACGGGAAGACTTGACAGGAACGTGAAGACTTGACAGGAACGGGAAGACTTGACAGGAACGGGAAGACTTGACTTGACTTGACTGGAACGGGAAGACTTGACTGGAACGGGAAGACTTGACTTGATTTGACTGGAACGGGAAGACTTGACAGGAAAGGGAAGACTTGACAGGAACGTGAAGACTTGACTTGACTTGACTGGAACAGGAAGACTTGACTTGACAGGAATGGGAAGACTTGACAGGAACGGGAAGACTTGACGGGAACGGGAAGACTTGACAGGAACGGGAAGACTTGACTTGACTGGAACGGGAAGACTTGACTTGACTTGAGAGGAATGGGAAGACTTGACTTGACAGGAACGGGAAGACTTGAGGAACGGGAAGACTTGACTTGACTTGACAGGAACGGGAAGACTTGACAGAAACGGGAAGACCTGACTTGACTTGACTGGAACGGGGACGAGACTTGGACTGGAACGTGGAGACTTGACTTGGACTGGAACGTGGAGACTTGACTTGACAGGAACGGGAAGACTTGACTTGACTTGACAGGAACGGGAAGACTTGACTTGACTGGAACGGGAAGACTTGACTTGACTTGAGAGGAATGGGAAGACTTGACTTGACAGGAACGGGAAGACTTGACAGGAACGGGAAGACTTGACTTGACATGACAGGAACGGGAAGACTTGACAGAAACGGGAAGACCTGACTTGACTTGACTGGAACGGGAAGACTTGACGGGAACGGGAAGACTTGACTTGACAGGAACGTGAAGACTTGACTTGACTTGACAGGAACGGGAAGACTTGACTTGACAGGAACGGGAAGACTTGACAGGAACGTGAAGACTTGACAGGAACGGGAAGACTTGACAGGAACGGGAAGACTTGACTTGACTTGACTGGAACGGGAAGACTTGACTGGAACGGGAAGACTTGACTTGATTTGACTGGAACGGGAAGACTTGACTTGACTTGGCTGGAATGGGAAGACTTGACTTGACTTGGCTGGAACCTGAAGACTTGACTTGACAGGAACGGGAAGACTTGACTTGACAGGAACGGGAAGACTGCCAGAGCAGGCGTGGGACCCAGGCAGAGAACTGCAGGAGCAGGCGTGGGACCCAGGCAGAGAACTGCAGGAGCAGGCGTGGGACCCAGGCAGAGAACTGCAGGAGCAGGCGTGGGACCCAGGCAGAGAACTGCAGAAGCAGGCGTGGGACCCAGGCAGAGAACTGCAGGAGCAGGCGTGGGACCCTGGCAGAGAACTGCAGGAGCAGGCGTGGGACACAGCAGAGGCTGCAGCAGCATGAGACCTGCAGGCATAAGCCCCACAGCGTGGACCAGGAAGTGGACAATCTGTAGAAGCGACGCGAGGAAACCAGGATCGGGGGCAGGCACTCGACAGCCGGTCAGAGCAGGTGCACAGCACGATTAGCTGGATCTCAGGCAGAGGCTTGGGTGCAGGGAAGCAGGAGAAGAGCGGGGAGACCAGCCCTACCACCCCGGAGAATGATGGCGTGCGTAGGGGGTGTAACTCCCTTAGAGCTCCAGGATCCGCGGTTTCCATGACAAAAAACGGGACGGGGGCAGAAAGCAGGAGAGGAGAAGGGTTTGACCACCACAGGAAACGAACTGGATGCGCCGAAACCCACCCAAAGGCTTGACCACCCCGGAGAACAGGTAGGATGCGCCAACACGCTGGGCCAGAATCTCCTTCCGCTAAAGGAGAAAAAAGTAAAAAATAAATCCTCCAGCAAACAGGTGTTAGCTCACCACAGGTCCAGGTTTGGTCAGATCATTCTGTCACATTGAACGAGGTGGAGACGGCGGACCATGTGTGGATGAGCTGAGCAGGAGGTAAAAATGCAGGCTTCGGATAAAGTAAAAATGGTTTTAATGGCAGGATGGGATGAACAGGACAAAACAACGATGACTACTAACAACAATGATCTGACAAAGGACAGGAGCAAAACAGGTGGTATAAATACAGAAGGCTAATTAGGGAAACATGGGCAGGTTAACGAGGGACAGGTGAGAACAATACGGACTAATCAGGGCAGGAGAGAAACACAGTAAGGAGGGCAGGGGCAGAACGTGACAAGTGTCCACCCCGACCTCCTGGATCGCTTGGGGATCTTCACACAAGAGTGCGTAGACTCGGCACAAATTGCGTCGGATGGTTTTATAAACAAACAAGGGCTGCACAATATTAGGAAAACCTGCGATATTCGATAACAGTGCTTAATATTGCGATATTGATATTACTCACGATAAATGAACAAATACTAAAGTATGCAGTGTTGATGTCGTCTGGTGTGTGACGTCTGCTCTGGGTTCAAAGCAAACAAAAACTAATGCATGAATTCCTTTACAACATAACATTTTTATTGCAAAAATATGCAGCTGCACCTGCTACTGTATTAGCAGCTGCACCTGCTACTGCATTAGCAGCTGCACCTGCTACTGTATTAGCAGCTGCACCTGCTACTGTATTAGCAGCTGCACCTGCTACTGTATTAGCAGCTGCACCTGCTACTGTATTAGCAGCTGCACCTGCTACTGTATTAGCAGCTGCACCTGCTACTGTATTAGCAGCTGCACCTGCTACTGTATTAGCAGCTGCACTGCTACTGCATTAGCAGCTGCACCTGCTACTGTATTAGCAGCTGCACCTGCTACTGTATTAGCAGCTGCACCTGCTACTGTATTAGCAGCTGCACCTGCTACTGTATTAGCAGCTGCACCTGCTACTGTATTAGCAGCTGCACCTGCTACTGCATTAGCAGCTGCACCTGCTACTGTATTAGCAGCTGCACCTGCTACTGTATTAGCAGCTGCACCTGCTACTGTATTAGCAGCTGCACCTGCTACTGTATTAGCAGCTGCACCTGCTACTGCATTAGCAGCTGCACCTGCTACTGCATTAGCAGCTGCACCTGCTACTGTATTAGCAGCTGCACCTGCTACTGCATTAGCAGCTGCACCTGCTACTGTATTAGCAGCTGCACCTGCTACTGCATTAGCAGCTGCACCTGCTACTGCATTAGCACCTGCTACTGTATTAGCAGCTGCACCTGCTACTGTATTAGCAGCTGCACCTGTTACTATATTAGCAGCAAAACAACAAACTGCATGCATGCAGTTTCTCAGTGACTTTAAAACATCACCTCCACCATAAAACTTGTTCTGATGCTCCAAATACAGAAAAACATCCCTTACCAGGGTTTTTAGAATAAATAGTTTAAATGTTAAATAATAGTTAACATCACTTAAATGCAACAGCAAATTCTCTCATTGCTACTGAACATTTTCTCCACTTATGTGGTTATGATATAAGGCTGTTGCTGTAACTGGGAAGTGAACTGTGCCGGGCCAAACTAGGAGAACATTAAGGTTTTCTGAGGGAAAGAGGAAAACAATCGTCTACCTTTCAGAAGAGGAACTGGCAAAAAAAAAAAACTACATGGAAAATATGTGCAGACCCAGAAAAAACGTGCAAATGCCAGATATAAGTATGCTGTTCGTTTTATATAAAAAAATGAGCAGATCATGAGGGCAGATTCTATGGCCAGGAAATTTATGAGTAATGATGTCAAAGGTTTTTGGAAAGATGTGAAAACAGTTAATAATTGCAAATCATCTCTACCAGGTGCTGTTGAAGGTGTTTCTGGGGAAGATAATATTGCAGCATTATGGAGACATCATTATTATGTATTGTTTAATTGTTTAAAAAGTGACCAGCATGAGGATGGCTCTGTAATTAATGATGAATCTATATGTGTAACGACCCATGAGGTGAGGTTCACAAACTAGCTGATAATAAGGCTTGTGGTCTGGATCACATTAGTGCAGAGCATTTGAAATACGCTAGCCAAAGACTAGCTCCCCTTTTAGCTCTATGTTTTACAGGGTTTATGATTCATGGCATACTACCAGACTCAATGATGGCAATTCTGCTTGTTCCAGTCATTAAGAACAAATCTGGGAAGGTGACCAGTATGGATAGTTATAGGCCGATTGCACTAGCCAGTGTTTTGTCTAAAGTTCTTGAAAGACTTATATTTGATAGAGTCACTGTGTACCTCAGTTCCTTGGATAATCAGTTTGGCTTTAAGCCAAAACATGGTACTGACATGTTTATGTTTATGTGTTTAGCAGACGCTTTTACCCAAAGCAACTTACAATTTTTTTAACCTATAGGGCATGTTGTGATCTGTGGGGGAAACCGGAGCACCCGGAGAAAACCCACGCGTGCATGGGGAGAACACGCAACTCCACGCAGAAAGGCTGCAGCCGAGTTTCGAACCTGCGACCTTCGTGTTGTGAGGCAACAGTGCTAACCACTGTGCCACCATGCAGCCCATGCATATATGCACTTAAAGAAATGGTCAACTGGTACAGAAATAGAAATTCTTCTGTCCTTATGTGTTTTATTGATGCCTCTAAGGCTTTTGATCGTGTAAACCACAGAAAACCTTTTATTAAGTTAAAGCTACGGGGGGTCCCTGGGTTTATTGTGAGAATCCTGTCTTACTGGTATGCTCACCCGACGATGCAGGTTAAATGGGGTGCCAGCATCTCTGCACCATTTGGCGTTAGTAATGGTGTTAGGCAGGGTGGAATTCTGTCTCCTATCTTATTTAATTTGTACGTTGACGATCTGTCTGTGCAGCTGAGAGCCTGTAACACAGGACGTTTGATGGGTACAACTTTGATGTATGCAGATGATCTGGTGGTCTTTAGTCCAAGTAGTGCTGGTTTACAGCAGCTCCTAAATATCTGTTCTGAATATGGTGTGCAGTACGATATTCAGTATAATGCTGTTAAAAGTGCTATCTTGATATGTAGAACCAAGCAGGAAAGAAAGCTAAATTTTCCTGTGTTCAAACTGTCTAATAGTGATATTAATGTGTGTGGGAAGGTGAAATACCTTGGCCACTTTATAACTGATCAAATGCGTGATGATGCTGACATCCACAGACAGTGCTGTAAGCTGTATGCACAAGCTAACACTATAGCTCGTAAGTTTGGTTTTTGTTCACCTCCAGTTAAGGTGGCTTTATTTAAAGCATATTTGTACTTTACACAGCCCAACTGTGGTCATCCTACAATCAAAGCAGCATGAATAAGCTGCAAGTTGCATAGAACGATGCCTTTAGGATCATACTTAAAATACCCAGAGGGGGCAGTGCCAGTCAGATGTTTGTAACAGCAGACGTTTGTACTTTTAAAGCTCTTTTAAGAAAGCTCATATTCACTTTTACAGGCCGACTGGATAGCTCTGTCAACAGTATAATTTCAGCAATCACTGATCCTACTGTGAGCAGTTGTCGCTATTTGTCCAGTATAAGGAAACACTGGTTGAAGTGTTTGTGTGGTTAACCTTGTGTGGAACAGTTTATAGTAAAGCTTTTAATTACATTTAGATTTTTATTCAATTTTATGCTGTTATCATTTTATTTCTATTTATCTATTTTGTTTCATTGATCTGTTGTTTTATATGTATTTTATCTGGACCTAAGAGTCTGTCAATAAAGATTATCTATCATCTATCTTATCTATGTGAAAACATTTGTTTTTAACCCCAAATTGAACAAGTTTACCTAGATCTTAAAAAGCAGCTCAGATGATGAAACTGCAACTATGATTCTGATAACAAGCTAACAAACTGAACTAGCTCCTCTAAGATAAGCGGCTAGCAGAGCTTCTGACTGACAGTTTATGTGCAGCAGCAAACCAACTATCCTGATTAACAAGGTTATAAAAGCTCATAAAGGAAAAATCACTTTGATGTGTGGGGAACTTTTCCAGGCCCTCTTTAGCAGGGTGGGACTGGGAGGAGAGGGCTGTAGCCTTTTAGCTGGAAGCTAACCGGAGCCTGGGGCTAACACTAGCGACATGAAGGTGGGTTGGTTCACCGGCACGTGTCGGAGTCAGCCCGGTAAAAATGATTAACGACACCGGGACTCACGTTCACGTTTGAAAGCAGCGCTGAATCCAGAAACATCAGCACAAAGTGTGTTGTTGCTCTGAGCCAGCATGACGAACAAGGGAACGGCGCCACTAACTCTGTTCGGGTGTTGCTTTCCAAAAGGGTCTACGTAGGGGGCGGGCGTATTACGTGAACGCACCCATCTGATTGGCCGCATTTCAGAAGGGCTACATTTGATTGGTCAAATAATACTTCCGTGTAAAAAACAGAGCTGGTTTACAAAAAGCTGATGTATGACACGGATGGAAATGCTTGAACCAAACATTTATCGCCGTTTTTGACGTGCTTTGCGATGGGCCTATCGCACGTCCTGTTATCGCGATGACGATAATATTTCGATATATTGTGCAGCCCTATAATAAACTTTAGCTTATTAAACCAAACAGCCAAACTGATTTTACAGCCCAGACTCCACAATCGCTCTCAGATACTTAATCAGAATCAGAATCAGAATCAGAAAAGGTTTATTGCCATTGTCAGTGAACAAGCAGTTCACAAACTAGGAACGTGTTTCGGTACTAACGTGCTACATATAACATGAATAATAAATTTCAAAAATAGAAGATTAAGAGTTAGCTAAGCATCTAGCTCCATTCCATCCATTATCTGTTATCTACACAACCATCAGTTTGTCAAGTACAATCATTTAGTTTAGGAAAACAGAATAAAAATCATTTTTATAACTACATTCTTGACTCAGTCTGAATTAATATGATGTGTGTGTTCCCTGAATAAGTCAAAGAACCTAAAGTCTTCCGGTTAATCATTCAAAGACCAATCAGATTGATAATTAATATTTATATGGATTATCACATCTTATTGATCATTTAATACATATGTAGTCAATCCTTAATGCCACATTATTATGATTGTAAAATATTTGACTTCAAATGTTGGCAGATAAAATAATTTATTCCAAAGAACCAGAAAAGTGCATTTCTTACGTTGAAATCATTATATCTCTGAACCCATCTCCTGCTCTGTGAGCCAATCACAACGCTTCACTCTGAGCCACAGCCTTTGACTCCAGCAGCTCTTTGATGATGTCATCACTGTAGGACAAGGTGTCCCTCAGCACTTGCACTGTGTGCTGACCAATCACAGGAGGGGGTGTGGGCCCAGCTGGAGAGAAGCTGCTGAAGATGACAGCTGGCCCTGAAACAGAGAGATGGAGGTTATGTTGATGTTCTGGGCAAGAGTCCATCAGCCATGCAGGAGACAACCGGTCCAGACTTAAGGTTCTGATGGAGACCTCCAGGGTTCTGAACCATGTTCTGATGAGCTGTCATCTCCATGGCGACAGCAATGAGCTCCCATGACAGTGTTGTGCTAGTTACTGAAAAAACTAACTACCGTATTGACCCGAGTATAGGACCACCCTGATTATAAGACGACCCCTCTCCGAGACCAATCTTCAGGAAAAGACAAAAAAAATCACTTAAAAAAAAACATTTCTATTGAAAATTTGAGAACAAATACTGAGCAAAAATACTATTTTAATGCAAACTATCAGAACTTTGCTGACGTGTGAAATCAAAAGTCAAAGTAGGCTCTCTGCCTCGCTGTACTCTCATGCCGCTGAAAATGTATTTCGATGAAGAAAACTCGTCTTACATTCTGGTCAATACGGTAGTTACAGTTGCTTTGATTACTTGTACCAAAAACTAAAGCATTAATGACAGAATAAACATCAAACACACACACTTTACTGTTTATAATTAATTGATGCAGATCTGCGCATAATTCAGTAGATTTTCACTAAAGAAATGTACGATTTTCTTTCTTTAGAAGGATGGAGTCGTTAAGGAGTTGGGAAAACTGACTAGATCAGGAAGTGATTCCTGTTTTCATTAACTTTTGTTTATAAATTTGGCCAATCAGAATTGAACATGTTTAAAGGCGTTAAAATCACACCTCGACTCAGGTTAACTCTCAGAGTGGAGTGCAGATGTTATTTACACATTTATGTGAAGTGAATGTTAATCATATGACGTTCGAGTATGCTGGTAGATTAACTTGTTAAATCAACCATTACTGATGAATGAACAACATGTTTAAATCCCAAAGTGTGTGAATAATGTGTGCATTAATCACTGATGTTAAAATGAATATTTTTCCTGCAATGACCCATGTCAGATCTTAGAAAACACTGGATCAGTGTTTGTGGATTGTGAGTGATTTCAGACACATTTGATTGGGTACGCTACAATTTATTACGAGTTATCAGACTTCCATCTTCAAATCTTTAAATGTATATTTAGGCAGAGTCCACCTACTTAAATCCAATAACGTATTTCCACAGCACTGCAATGTGGTGAGTTTTCACGAGCCCACAGAATTATTTTAAACAACCCAGTTCAGCTCTAGAGCATCAACAGTTCAGCTCTACAGCATCAACAGTTCAGCTCTAGAGCATCAACAGTTCAGCTCTACAGCATCAACAGTTCTGCTCTCAACAGTTCTGCTCTAGAGCATCAACAGTTCTGCTCTAGAGCATCAACAGTTCTGCTCTAGAGCATCAACAGTTCTGCTCTAGAGCATCAACAGTTCTGCTCTAGAGCAACACACACACACACACACACACACACACGCACACACACACACACGCACGCACACACGCATCAACAGTTCTGCTCTAGAGCATCAACAGTTCTGCTCTCAACAGTTCTGCTCTAGAGCATCAACAGTTCTGCTCTAGAGCATCAACAGTTCTGCTCTCAACAGTTCTGCTCTAGAGCATCAACAGTTCTGCTCTCAACAGTTCTGCTCTAGAGAATCAACAGTTCTGCTCTAGAGCATCAACAGTTCTGCTCTAGAGCATCAACAGTTCTGCTCTCAACAGTTCTGCCTTAGAGCATCAACAGTTCTGCTCTAGAGAATCAACAGTTCTGCTCTAGAGAATCAACAGTTCTGCTCTAGAGCATCAACAGTTCTGCTCTCAACAGTTCTGCTCTAGAGCATCAACAGTTCTGCTCTCAACAGTTCTGCCTTAGAGCATCAACAGTGATGCTCATACTTATTTAGATGGCATGAATGTGACCCGTTTTTAGGATCCAGAGAGCAGAGACAATAATCCTGACACTCTGACTTTAAAACATTTGTCTTCAACAAAAATTATAGAAAGCCTTCTCCAGGTCAGGGAGGTCCTGCCCCAAGTGGAGGAGTTTAAGTATGTCATGGTCTTGCTCACAAGTGAGGGAAGGAGGCAGGAGATCAATAGGAGGATTGGTGCTGCATCTGCAGTGATGCGGGCGTTGTACCGGTCTGTCGTAGTGAAGGAAGAGCTAAACCAGAAGGTGAAGCTACCCTCCTACCCTCACCTATGGTCATGAGCTTTGGGTAGTGACCGAAAGAATGAGATCACGGATACAAGCGGCTGGAATGAGTTTTCTCCGCAGAGTGCCTGGACTCTCCCTTAGAGTCAACAACAACAATAATAATAATAATAATAATAAATTTTATTTAAAGCGCCTTTCAGGGAAGTCAAGGTCACTGTACAAGAATGATAAAAGTTAAGTTAAAAGTTAAAATCTGCAACAAATCACCCACAAAAACCTAGAAAAACTAAACAAAAGTCAGATAACAAGCAGCAGAACTATCTCAGAAACAATACGCAGACCGGAATAGGTGAGTTTTTAGCTTGGATTTGGAGGTGGGAAGGGAGTCAGAGTTCTTGATGACTTGAGGCAGAGAATTCCAGAGGCAAGGAGCAGAGCATGGAGGTTGTTTATTTATTTGGCAGACACTTTTATTCAAAGCGACTTACAGGTTATAACCTATAGGGCACGTTGTGATCTGTGGGGGAAACCGGAGTACCCGGAGCAAACCCACGCATGCATGGGGAGAACACGCAACTCCACGCAGAAAGGCCGCAGCCGAGTTTCGAACCTGCAACCTTCGTGCTGCGATGCAACAGTGCTAACCACTGCGCCACCATGCAGCCCATGGAGGTGAGACGGAAGGATGTAACAGTAAGGTGGATGGAGGATGGTCACCTTAGGGACCAGACTGGAGAAACAATGTGAATGGATCAGATAGATATGGAGAACAAAGGTTGTGAACAGCTTTGAAAGTGAGAAGTAGGACTTTGAACTCGACCTGTTGTTTAACTGGGAGCCAGTGGAGCTGCTGAAGGACCGGACTGATGTGGTGAAATAGGGACATGCAGGAGATGACTCGTGCGTCAGAGTTCTGGACTCACTGGAGCTTGTGGAGGGTTTTTGAGGTAGACCAACCAGAAGTGAGTTACAGTAATCCATTTGGGAAGTGACTAACGTTGGAGCAATGTCTCTCAGCTAATCAGGGAACGCCTTGGGATACCGCCAGAGGAGCTGGCCCAAGTGGCCGGGAAAAGGGAAGTCAGGGACTTCCTGCTTAGGCTGCTTCCCCCGCGACCCGACTCCGGATAAGCGGATGAAAATGGATGGTCTTAAACGTGTTCAAGAAGCACACGAATAAGGAACGTGTTACTATTGGGGAATATATTTAAAAGTAGCCTTGTTGCTTGTAGTACCCTAACCCTAATCGTTTACTTCCTCAATGAGCGGCTGAGCACTGCGCGTCTTGAAGAAATCACATGACGTACCTACGTCATGGTTAATTAATGGACTGAGGCGTGCTGGCGCATCGGGAGTTAATGAAACCGTAACATCTTCCACTGGTGGCAGCAGAGGCCGAGCCGCTGTGAACCATGTACCGATGCACCTTTCATTCAAACACTTTGGGTCAAACGACCCAAACGGCTCTAAGACAGAAGGCACTGTAGTTCGCACTCATCAGCTCCGCTCGTCCACCATAACCATGACATATCCCTTCCCACAACTGTCACTAACTGAGGTGTCAAGATGGACTCACAACTCACCTTTGACACCAACATCAGGTACTCATGTTTGTGTGAGTGGCAGACGCTTTTGTCCAAAGTGACTTACAGGTGATAATGAAGCAGCAGGTCGCCCTTGAGGCTAACAACAAGCACTAATCAGTCGATCCTAGGTGGCAGCGAGGCAGCAGGATCAATCATAAAGGTAAGTGAACATAGAGTGGACAGTAGAGTGGGG
>SSNQ01000415.1:50141-55356 GCA_006942095.1 Nothobranchius kuhntae
GCTATACTAGAGAGAGTGTGTGAAAATGTGCAGGCTGATCAAACGGCACAATGCCACAGATGTCTCGACCTCTGAGGGGGCGTGCGATAAGCATGCTGACCGCAGGAATGTGTACCGGAGCTGTTGTCTGTGAAATTAATGCTCATTTCTCCACCATAAGCCGTCTCCAAAGGCGTTTCAGAGAATCTGACAGTACATCCAACCGGCCTCACAACCACAGGCCACGTGTGACCACACCAGTCCAGGACCTTCACATCCAGCATGTTCACCTCCAGGATGATTGAGACCAGCCATCTGGACAGCTGCAGCAACAATCGGTTTGCATAACCAGAGAATTTCTGCACAAACTGTCATAAACCGTCTGAGGGAAGCTCGTCTGCATGCTCGTCGTCCTTATCGGGGGTCTGGACCAGACTACAGTCCGTCGCCGTAACCGACTTGAGTGGGCAAACACTCACATTCGATGGTGTTTGGCACGCTGGAGAGGCGTTCTGTTCACAGATGAGTCCCGGTTTTCACTGTTTAGGGCATATGGCAGACTGTGTGTATGGCGTCGTGTGGGTGAGCGGTTTGCTGATGTCATCGTTGTGGAAGGAGTGGCCCATGGTGGTAATGGAGTACTGGTATGGGCAGGACTATGTTATGGACAACAAACAAAGGTGCATTTGATTAATGGCATCTTGAATGCACAAAGGTACCGTGACGAGATCCTGAGGCCCGTTGTTGTGCCGTTCGTCCATGACCATCACCTCATGTCGCAGCATGATAACCCCCATGTTGCAAGGATCTGGACACAGGTCCACATCCCAGCATCCTCATCAGACATGTCACCCATGGAGCATGTTTGGGATGCTCTGGATCAGCGTATAGGACAGCGTGTTCCAGTTCCTGCCCATGTTCAGCATCTTCACACAGCTATTGAAGAGGTGTGGACCAACATTCCACAGACCACAATCAACCTGATCAACTCTATGCCACAGAAATGTGTTGCCCTGCGTGAGGAAAGTGGTGGCCACACCAGATACTTACTGGTTTTCTGCCCCTCCCTCCCCCCATCCAATTAAGCAAAACTGTGCATGTGTCCGGATGTCCTTTTATTGTGGGCAGTCTAAGGCACACCTGTACATTATTCATTCTGTCATCAGCCCCTTGATATGCCACACCTGTGAGGTGGGATGGGTCCACATCTTACCCTCATCTTTGTTTAAAAGTGCTTTTCAGTCCATCGGTCCCAGCGTGCTCTATAATTAATGCTTCTCTGGTTTCTGGTCAGGTCCCTGCTTACTTTAAGAACGCTGTAATCCACCGCTTCTTAAAAAACCGAGTGTAGGAGCCATTTATTTTGTGGGTTGGGCTTTCATCTGTGGTGGTGTTGGGTGCGTCACATGTGATTTAAGTGGGTCCTCAGGTGTTTCGGGAGAGATGATTACGCATGGGTGGCGGGATGAGCATACGGTTTTTAACGCTCGCGACACCATGACAATATACTTCTTTTTGTGACGATCAACTGGGAGCACTTGGAACCGCATCATGTAAAACGCCAGCTAACGCTTGTAAAAGAAAATAAACAAGACTAACGCACAGACAAAAAGAGGTTTTGATTTATGAACAGAAGCGCGTCAGAAGCCGCCTCCGCCCTCACCCAGCTGGCTGACAACAGGAAGTGTCAGCACACAAGTAAAAACCCTCGCTCTCACTTGGAAAAAATAAGATAAAAGATCCACGGCCCCTGACGCAGATCCTTTTGGAAAGCGTGGAGCTCATTCTGGCACCGCGCAGGTGTATTATTCGAGGACGCTGCTGTACTCCAGGAGCATCCCGATGAGAAGCCACGGTAACGAAGACATCAAAGAGGTACCGATGTAAACAATACCGCAGCCTAGTCTTCACGTGGATGTGGAACAGACTGCAAAGTTTGATGCTACGAAGCTGTTCATTGCGTCAGTGGGTGTGGTGTCGCCTTGAAGGTGCGGCGATTGTGGTTGTGTTGAATCCAGAAAGGATGACAAGATCATCAGTTGTTTGAGCTGTGCAGATAGAGCTGGAGTGGTCATGCTGTGACTCAGCTTCCCTTATTAACGCTGATGTTCGCGGCGCACATGTTTGAAAATGAGTGACGTGCGTAATGTTGAAGCTGGAGTTGAAAGTGCTCAGCGCGTCACGGCTGAAGTTGAACAAGGAAATATGGAAAGAGAAAAAAGAATAATCAAACCGACTCCAAAAGCGATTTTAATGATGGCTGAAAGATTTCAGAAGGAACGAGATTATTGTTTCAAACAAGCAAGTAAAATAAAGGCTAAAATTGATGAACTGTTGGTCTCAAGAGGAAATGTATGTGCTGTTGAACAAAATCTGGAGAAGTTTAAAAAATGTTGTGAAGATGCTACTGAAGCTGATATGTTGTTGTTCACAAAGATCTCTCTTCCTGCAGAAGAACAGGAAAAGCAACAGCAACGGTTTGATTTGAAGAAAGATGCCAGTGATGCTTTTATTGATAAAATTGCTGTTTGGTTAAAGGAATCCTGTGCTTCACTGGAAGGTGATGAAACTAATATGAATTATGATGCTGACGCTGCTGATAAAAGTGAAACGGTTCAGTGTCATGATGATATCAATCCTGAAGACAGTGTGTCGAACATATCAAGCAAAAGGTCAAGGAGAAGCCATTCTGGTACATTTGCCTCCAGTATTTCTTCTGCATGTTTAAAAGCAAAGGCAGAGAAAGCAGCTTTATTGCAGAAAGCTGCAGCTCTAAAGGCGAAACATGAGCTGGAGGCTCAAGAAGAAAACCTCAGATTGGAAAGAGAGAAATTGAGAAAACTTAAAGAACAAATGGAGATTGATACACAGATTGCTGCTGCTGTTGCAAGACTGTCTGTGTTGGAAGGCAGTGATGTTAGTGGAAAGGCCTGCTCTGATGGCATGAACTCATATATGAGCAGAGCTCTAAAGGACCAAAAGAATGAACGTAACCCCAACGCAAAGGAGTTTATTCCAAAAAAGGATGGTCAGTTAAGAGAGCAAGAAACACAAAAGGGGTTTGCCCAAGATGTGAGACCAAAGGTGAGAATCGAAAAGGAGATATTTACAGCTCTAAACCCAAAAAAGACTCGGATAAATGTTTCTACAGCGACACCATCCGTTACAGAAAGAGAGGAGCCACAACACTATATTTTACCTACTCAAAATACAGTTCTTCAGGAGTCGGTCTGTGAAATCATGAAAAAACAGAATGAAATTACTGCTACGCTGATGCAACAACAGAAGACCACAACTTTGCCACAAAGAGAAATAATGCCATTTGATGGAGACCCATTGCAGTACATTTCATTCATTAGGACATTTGAACATTGTGTGGAACACAGAACAAATAGTTACTAAGATTGCTTGTATTTTTTGGAGCAATATACCAGGGGGAAGCCAAGAGCATTAGTAAGAAGCTGTCTGCACATGACACCTCAGCAAGGATATAAAAAGGCAAAGGAGCTGCTGAAAGAACATTTTGGGGATGAGCATAAAGTGGCTGCAGCCTATATGCACAAAATATTTGCCTGGCCAGCACTAAAAGCTGAGGATGCTCAAGGAATGCAAGAATTTGCTCTATTTCTGAAAGGATGTAGTAACACTATGGAAGACATTGAACACATGGAAGAAATGAATATTTCAGCAAACCTCAGAAAGATTATCATGAAGTGGCCATATAAGTTAAGAGAAAGATGGCGCACTACAGTTTGTGACATACAAGAGTGACAAGGAAACAGAGTTATGTTTTCTGACCTTGTGGATTTTTTGGAAAAACAAGTCAGAATTTTATCTCATCCAGTTTTTGGGGATATTTCAGACCCCAAATTAAGTCACTCAGGAAACTTTGTCAAAACGAAAATGGCAGAAAGATACGTGACCAAGCGTGCCAGCTTTGTTACATCTACTGAAACCTCTAATCAAACTTTCCCTTCAAGATCCACAGTACATAAACCCTTCAAGCAACCAGAGATGTCTCAAGGAACGTCGATCAAGAATTGTTGTTATTGTAAAGGCCCACATCCATTAATGACATGCCCAAAGTTTAAGGATGTTCCTAGAAAGGAAAAGATTGGATTCTTAAAGCAAAGGGGAATCTGTTTTGGATGCCTTAAAGTTGGACATGTGAGCAAAGATTGTAGAAATCGCTTGACTTGCGAGGAATGTGGTTTCAAGCATCCAACTTTTCTTCATTTTGACAAAAGTCATAATCAAGTTGAACATCAAGAAACCTGTGGATACACTGGGGCCGGAGATATGGATGTTTGCTTTCTGTTGTACCAGTACAGCTGAAATCCAAAGGACATAACAAAGTGATAAAAACATATGCTCTCTTGGACCCTGGAAGTACTGCAACATTCTGTACAAATGGTGTAATGGTAAAACTGAACGCGCAGAGTGTTAAAACTAATATTCTTTTGCGTACCATGGGACAGGAAAAGGTTGTGGAAACCCAAGTACTCTCCGATCTGGAAGTGGCTGAGTTAAATGGTGACAAGTTCATGGATCTTCCAGAAACCTTTTCACAAGAAGCAATACCTATCTCTACAAATCATATTCCTTCTCAAGAGGACATTAAAAGATGGGATTATCTGAAAGATATTAAAATCCCAAGTTTGGATGTGGAGGTGGGACTGCTAATTGGGGCTAATGCAGCAAAGCTTATGGAACCCTGGGAGATTATAAACAGCCAAGAGGATGGACCCTATGCCATAAAGACTTTATTGGGGTGGGTCATTAATGGTCCCTTAAGGGGAAATGTGAAAGGTTGTTCAGCCATTTACGCAAACAGGATATCCATTGTCAAGTTGGAAGAACTGCTGATCTCTCAGTATAACCAGGATTTTAATGAAAAGAGACTGGAGGAAAGGCTGGAAATGTCACAAGAGGACTTGAAGTTTATGGCTATTTTAGAAAGATCTACATGCCAGCAAGATGGTCATTTTTGTATGGACTTACCCTTTAAGGAAGATACCATCACCATGCCAAACAATAAATCTGTTGCTGAACAACGGTTGAAGAGCCTTAAACGGAGGTTTGACAAAGGAGGCGTTGGTCATAAAGAAGGGGAGCAGTTCAGTTTCCACTGGTGGGATCACGTCTTTAACAAGGCATCCGCCAGCCTGCAGGTGGAGAGCGATCAGAACGGAATAAAGGTGAAGAAGACGGCGGATGGAGAGGATGGAACGATCTC
>SSNQ01000415.1:88781-148781 GCA_006942095.1 Nothobranchius kuhntae
CCAGACCAGACTAGCAGACCTAGACCCATACCAGCCCAGCAGACCCAGACCCATACCAGCAGACCCAGACCCATACCAGCAGACCCAGACCAGACTAGCAGACCCAGACCAGCAGACCCAGACCAGACTAGCAGACCCAGACCAGAAGACCAGCAGACCCATACCAGCAGACCCAGACCAGACTAGCAGACCCAGACCACACCAGCAGACCCAGACCAGACTAGCAGACCCAGACCAGCAGACCCAGACCACACCAGCAGACCCAGACCAGACCACCTGTGAGAATAAAACTGCTAGGCTTGTCTTCGGCATTCAGACATCAGTTCTGATTGCTTCAGTCGGAGAGGACACGGTAAAAAAAAAAAAGACTGGGGAGATGTTTCAGACGAAGGTGTTAAAAACACAGACACACAGCGAGGAGCAGAGTGTCACTTTGGTTTTGCAATAATGTATTCATAACAAACTCTTGGGGTGCTAAAAGCAAGACAGAGTTTTCCTCACTACATTTCTGCTGATTAAAGACCACAAACATCAGCAGGCTGAGAGCCAATCAGATCACATTCCTGCTGCTCACTTATTCATGTTTGCCTTAAACCAATAGCAATAAAAGTGAAACTAACCCGGAGATTTTAAGCAGGTTTTCATTGGTTCTTGGTTTCCCTGACCCCGCCTCCGGATCCTGAGGAAAGCGGTTCTTTCCTTCGACCCTGTAAGGAGCTGGTATGAAGGTTGGGCTAATTCTGATGCAAACTTCTGAAATACTCAGAGATTGAGACAAAATCAGGGTATTTGGATCAGCGAACACCTTCAGTCTAACACTAACTGATAGCATGTAAGCAGGATGATATTTTTCCGCCCACTCCCTCCACACAACCACAAAGGAAGTGGCGCAGAGAGGAAGCTGCACGTGAGCCCTTGTTTTCTAATGCTTAGCTTTAACGTGATGTCGCTACTTTGGAGTCGTACTCTTTGGTAAGTCCTACTAGCGAAATGGCAGCGTGCCTACTACGCAGGGCAGAAGTTTCCAGCGGAGCATCTGGGTTGTGTCACATAAAAGAACATGAATGACGGAAAAGCAAACAGCAACAAACGTGTTTAAATACTGTGAGAAATTAGCCAAAGAAAGTATGAAAGTCAAACGTTTGGCCAAGAATTTACTCTAAATAACAAGTTCATAAATGACAGGCTGATGTTTCTCAGAACGGATGAATAAATGATTCAGTCAGTCCTCCACACTCATCCAGAGCAGAGCCACATCCAGCTGTCAGCCTGGGCTTTATCTGGGATTGGTCTTGGTGACCTGGAGGAACCAACAAATATGTCAACATGACTTTAAATCCTCCCAGTCCTAGATTAGAGCCCACTCCCAGCCAGAACAACAGGAGAAGGTCTCCAGACTTTCCAGGAGTTGAAGACATTTAATGTTTCCTCTGGTGATGATGGTGCTAATCCATCAGGACCCAGAAGGCCATTAGACACGTGGTTGTGATGTGCTAGTGAGAAATGTTGATACTAGAGGTGGAATGGACCAAACTAATAAATTACCTTTGACTACATTAGTTCCTTTCCAGTTTGCCTGAAGAACCTCATCTTCTCCCAATAACTCAGACTTTCAGATGCTTCTCCTCTTGTTCCACATGCTTAGCCATCTGTTCACTCTGAAGATGAATGCTCTGTGGAGGACACACCATCACACCAGACCCAGCAGCCGGCTGAACTGTAATGAATGTCCTTGGGCCAGAAGACCATCTCTGTCATGATGAAGACTGAAGTTCTGTCACACCTGATAAATCTGAAACTAATCTGATGTTATGGTTCTGTAGATCATCCCAATCTGCTTCGTGTCTCATGAAGAATCGGATTCTCCGGAAACAGTGACACCTTGTTCCACGGAGGTTCCGTGTTCTGGTGGTCTGACAGATTGTTGGAAAGGCAACGCCCTCTGATATCTCTGCTCTGCTTGGCACTTCCCAGACGGTTGGTGTTCAGGACTTTTGAGGAAACAGTAACCCAAGGATTATTAAAACACCAGAGCATCTGCAGTTCATCCCAAAAACAAACGGTTTGGAGTTGCTTCACCAAAGCAAAACAGGGACTTCATAGTCAGAGTGAGCCAGGGTCGAGTTAAGCCGGGCGAACACTCAGCTCCTCTTCTAGGCCTAATCATCTCCAACTGTCTGGCCTGGGCAAAGCTCACGAGTCATGTTCTCACACTGACGCTCGGACGCAACCTGCACAGCAGCAATGAGCAGTGTTAGAGTGGGACAACAGGGTTAGGGTTAGGGTCAGCTCAATGAAAGGGAGTGTGAATGATATCCTTATGTCCTGCAGGCGTTAGAGCCAATCTGCAAACAAGCTAGGTTTCAACGCAGACACGGTCACGGCACTCTCACCCCTCCTCTCCGGTATCTTCCCTGGTTCCTAGTAGTCAGAGGAAACGGGATAATGCTAAACACCAGTTGTCTAGCAGGTGTTTTGTTGTTCGTGACTTCAAATGGTGTTTTTCTTTTTGGGACTCGGGAAGTTTGTCCTAAAGTCCTAAACAAACCTCAGAGAAAAGGTCAATGCTCCACCTCTGATGAAAATCGTGTTTTTAAGTAAGGCGGATTTCTATTTTGTTTAGGTTTTTGTTGTTTTAATGTTAATGTTGAAATCAACACTAGATTTATGATAAAATAATGTGACCATGACTAGATTAGTGACATATGAGTTCTGATGGTAGTGCTAGCCTGGCAAGCTTACATGTGTGGGAATGTATAGTCTGGCCACGGTCCACTGACTCTCAGTCATGGGGGGGGGGGGGTTCTGCGATNGCATCTGCAGTTCATCCCAAAAACAAACGGTTTGGAGTTGCTTCACCAAAGCAAAACAGGGACTTCATAGTCAGAGTGAGCCAGGGTCGAGTTAAGCTGGGCGAACACTCAGCTCCTCTTCTAGGCCTAATCATCTCCAACTGTCTGGCCTGGGCAAAGCTCACGAGTCATGTTCTCACACTGACGCTCGGACGCAACCTGCACAGCAGCAATGAGCAGTGTTACCCCCAAATTCCACTACCTCCGCTCCGCTGCGCTCCGCTCCGACACGAACGCCGGAGCAAAATCGGTCCCGTTGTAGTCAATCAGAGCAATTCCACTACTGCGGCCGTGCTCCGGCAGTGCGGCGCCGTGCGCCGCCCTCTGTTCCGGCGTCCGGCAAAAATAGAATCGATCCTATTTTTGCCGGACGCCGGAGCACCTCCGCAGTCAATGGACAGAAATCACCATCGCCCAACAGGAAAAGGAGCAAGCACAACTTCCGTTTTTCACAATAAATCGATAAACAAAAGGCGTTTTTTGTTTCATATGCACAGGTTTAACAACTTTTAACAACTATCAGTGGCGGCTGAACTTTAAATGCACAAAAGTAAGCCATAAATACAGTTTCCACTATCAAAGTAGTCACACTTTGTTGATCCAAACACTGCTGATCTCTACACAAATGATGGGCAGATTAAACAGTTCATGCCGATGCTTCTCCCACACAACGGGTGTTTGGATCTAACTTCCGCGTTTATTGCTCGGACTGTATCGCAAGATCTCGAAAATCCCGCGCATGCTTGTTTGCCCCCCTCAGGTCTCCGCACCGGAGCGGAGCCGTTGTAGAGCGCATACCAGTAAAAATTGAGTTCGGAAGCGAGCGGCTGCGGAAGGCGGGGGCGGACCGCAGCGGAGCGGAGCGGAGGTAGTGGAATTTGGGGGTTAGAGTGGGACAACAGGGTTAGGGTTAGGGTCAGCTCAATGAAAGGGAGTGTGAATGATATCCTTATGTCCTGCAGGTGTTAGAGCCAATCTGCAAACAAGCTAGGTTTCAACGCAGACACGGTCACGACACTCTCACCCCTCCTCTCCGGTATCTTCCCTGGTTCCTAGTAGTCAGAGGAAACGGGATAATGCTAAACACCAGTTGTCTAGCAGGTGTTTTGTTGTTCGTGACTTCAAATGGTGTTTTTCTTTTTGGGACTCGGGAAGTTTGTCCTAAAGTCCTAAACAAACCTCAGAGAAAAGGTCAATGCTCCACCTCTGATGAAAATCGTGTTTTTAAGTAAGGCGGATTTCTATTTTGTTTAGGTTTTTGTTGTTTTAATGTTAATGTTGAAATCAACACTAGATTTATGATAAAATAATGTGACCATGACTAGATTAGTGACATATGAGTTCTGATGGTAGTGCTAGCCTGGCAAGCTTACATGTGTGGGAATGTATAGTCTGGCCACGGTCCACTGACTCTCAGTCATGGGGGGGGGGGGGATCTGCGATTGTCTTTCAAACTGTCTCCTCATGCTATTGGCCAACAAACAATGTGACATACTCATTGCCACAGATGTCAGTCAGCGTGGCAGTCCGCCATTCTCTGTTGAACAAAAAGCAAATACATCCTTTTCTAAATAAACCTAAGCACGTCTATCTGCTCTTGACTCAAATAAAAGCCCAAGTCTAAATAGTCCAGGCTGACTGACCCACCAAACCGTTAGAGCGCTGTGATTGGCCCACCAAACCGTTAGAGGGCTGTGATTGGCCCACCAAACCGTTAGAGGGCTGTGATTGGCCCACCAAACCGTTAGAGCGCTGTGATTGGTCCACCAAATCGTTAGAGCGCTGTGATTGGTCCACCAAATCGTTAGAGCGCTGTGATTGGCCCACCAAACCGTTAGAGCGCTGTGATTGGTCCACCAAATCGTTAGAGCGCTGTGATTGGCACACCAAATCGTTAGAGGGCTGTGATTGGTCCACCAAATCGTTAGAGCGCTGTGATTGGCCCACCAAACCGTTAGAGCGCTGTGATTGGCCCACCAAACTGTTAGAGGGCTGTGATTGGCCCACCAAACCGTTAGAGCGCTGTGATTGGTCCACCAAATCGTTAGAGCGCTGTGATTGGCCCACCAAACCGTTAGAGCGCTGTGATTGGCACACCAAATCGTTAGAGCGCTGTGATTGGCCCACCAAATCGTTAGAGGGCTGTGATTGGTCCACCAAATCGTTAGAGCGCTGTGATTGGCCCACCAAACCGTTAGAGCGCTGTGATTGGCCCACCAAACCGTTAGAGCGCTGTGATTGGCCCACCAAACCGTTAGAGCGCTGTGATTGGCCCATCAAACTAAAGATAATTAAAGTTGTGCTACAAGGAGGACAAAGCTGTGTTCGACGAACAACAGCATGCATATAAAAGGGTGTCATCTGCATATAAATGTATATGAGAACTGTCAACGGCATGAACGATGCCCAGTATCGACCCTTGAGGAACGCCCATAGATAGAGGTAGAGCAGCAGGTTAGTAACCCTTTGTTCTCACTAGCGTACGACCTAAGAAAGGGGTCCCCAATCCTGGTCCTGGAGGGCCGGTATCCAGCAGGTTTTGTGGTTTTTCTGCTCCAACAGACTTGATTCAGTGGTTGAAACACCTGTGCAGCATCTCATCAGGCTCTGCAGAAGCCTGTTAATTAGCTGCTGATTGAAATCAAGTGTGTTGAAACAGAGTTCAAACTAAAACATGCAGGATACGGGCCCTCCAGGACCAGGATTGGGGACCCCTGAGTCCTAAGATATAAGTTCTGAACCATGCCACGGATGTCTGAGAACGTCCTGTATGTTTGAGCCTGCTAAGATGTTATGGTCTACAGAGTCAAAGGCTTTAGCCGAGTCAACAAACACAGCTACACAATATTCCTTATTGTCAACGGCCCATGTGACGTCATTTATCACTTAAGGTGTTGCAGACACATCCATGGCCGGGTCTGAAGCCGGACTGCATGGGGGTAATAATACTGCTGGATTCCAGATGGTGAGTTAGCTGTTTGTTGGCTAACTTCTCACTGACTTTAGAGAGGCAACGCAGGATAGAGATAGGCCTCTAACAGCTCGGGTCTGAATGAGCTCCCCTTTAAAGAGTGGAGTAACAGATGCAGATTAGCAGTCCTGCAGAAATGCACCAGTTTGTATGGACAGATTAAAAGATGGGTAATAGTGCAGCAATAACACCTGCTGCTATTGTCAGAAAGAAAGGCTCGAGAGTATCCAGTCCAGCTGATTTATGAGGATCTGACCTGAGTAACTCAACGAGTACCTCATCTACCTGGAACTACTGCATGGAGAAACAGGAAGTGGATGTGGAGAGGGAATCGTTGCATAGCTGAGTCGAGGTCAGAGACCCAGAGACGGGTGAAGCTGTAGCAAAGGCATGCTGGACCTGATAAAGTGATTATTGAAAGAGTTTTCCATTTCGGTTGATCTGAGACAACAATGCTGTCACATTTGATGACATTAGGTTAGTGTGAGGACTTGGTGTTTTCCAGAGTGTCGACAGTCTGCTAGAACGTTTTGGGTCAGAACTGCTCATCAGAAACTGGTTCTTGTAACATTCAGGTGTAGCTTTTCTGGTTGACCGGGTACATTTGTTCCTTACAGATCTGAAGGATCGCCAGTCCCTGATATTCTTGCACAACATTGATGTTTTAGACCACATATGTCAGACACAAGGCCCGCGGAGCATTTTTATGTGGCCCGCGAGATAAATATCAAAAATATATTAAAACTGGCCTGCTGGCCGATTTTACCGCAAAGACTTCAACTCCCATGATGCTTTGCGGCGTCAGCGCAGAGCTGACGCAACCCCTCCTTTGTGTTTTTCCAGCGCCTGCTGCCGGTGTCTGCAGCTCCGCTGTCTCGGACAAACTAAACACTCCTCTCACTCAGCGCCGAGTTCACTCAGCTGTTTTCTGACGTTGAAGCCCAGAAACGGAGATTCTAGCCGCTCAGTAACGTGTTCACGACTGAAAGAGAAAGTTTTCCAACTAACGTCCAGACAGAGCTGATATAACTCCAGCGAGCAGCGACACGCTCAAACCAGCACGACTCTGTGGTTGTGTTTCCTCCCCGACACACAACAACGTGGTCAAGCTGCTCAGACATGTTCATCAGCACAAACCTATGTGAGCACCTGTTGTCATCTAATGTTGTCATTATTATGATGAAGATGAACAAAACAACAGGAGTCTCCTCCTCAGCTCAGATCAACCCCATGATGCAGGTATCTGGCTGGAACAGGTGAGCATCACAGTAAACCAGTGGAGCAAACTGAGCTTTAAATATGTTGGTTTTATGCTCTTTTTCTGCTCCAAAACATGAAAGTTAACAGGTGAGATGTTGCATTTTCATTTAAGATAAAATGATATTTTATTTTGTTGTTGGCCCGTGAGAAAAGATTTAACCTACAGTAAACAGGAAGTGGAAAGGCTGCAGATAGATGAATAGAATAGAAAATCCCTTTATTGTTCCTCAGTGGGGAAAGCTAGACGTCACAGCAGCGATGACACGTATTACAGGAGAAAAAAGGAGAATAAAAATAAGAAAAATGAATAAACAAGAAAACATAAATCCTGAATAGATTTATAAAATGCTGATTATACCACAAGTAATGAATACCACTGATGCCTTTTATTTAAAACTGACTTGCTTGTGTGTCATTTGGTTATTCCACATTCAGTGCTAATGCAGAAATATGTTTGTTTCCAAATTTAAAGGTTCAAAATTGCATTTATGTTGAAAAGAAAACGTGCAAATTTGCGTCACTTTTTAAAAAATATTAAGTTTGGCCCGCAACTCCGTCCCAGATTTTCATTTTGGCCCCGTGTGAGTTTGAGTTTGACACCCCTGGTTTAGACTAATCAGTTCTGAAAGTTCAGAGTTGACCCAGAAACGGACACAATTAGAACTCTGACTTGTATTAAAGGAGCGTGTCGATCTGAGATCGAGATGAAGGAGTTGAAATGTGACCGAGTGTCCTCGACAGCAGGAATGAGGTCAGTTCTGTGCTGCTGTTCGTTCACCCACTCGCGTAAAAAATAAATAATAACATTAAACATCCTGTTTCTGTAAACACGAGTCCACAAACATCTTAGCTTTACTTCCCCTCAGCAAGGCACAGCCAAAGTTGAAGGTTCAACTCCAGCTTTCTGTATGTAGTTCCTGAGCAACAGTGGGTGGCTGCAGCCGGAGGACAGAAGACTTATCTGAACTCACGTGGTGGACTTCCTGGTCCCAGCTGTTCTAAATCAAAAGAGCTCCTCCAGGAGTCTCTTATTAAAATCACGTCTCCATGGAAGGTGTCCTCAGGACATGGACTCTGTCCAAGAGCAGAGACACAAGCTGAGGCTCTAACACGTGTGTCTAGGTCCAGAGACAGAAGACGGAGAGGATGTCCAGGTCTGAGAGACTCTGGTACCTCGTCCCCTGGTGTGGACCCACCGATCAAACACTGGACTGAGACACCCTGATCCAGAACAGGGGACAACGAGGAGCAGAACGTCTGGTGTTCCCTCTAATGACTTCCAGGTTTTGGTTCTGATTAGCAGCAGCTGGTCCAGACCCGTACCACAAGAACCCTGATCTAGAACCAGACCACCAGAACCCTGGTCCGTCCAACCTCCAAACACGTTTCCACTGTGGTTCTGGTCCAGCCCAGATGGAGTCAAAAACATGTTTGGTTCTTTTGAAACACAGGAAAGGTTTTTCTTTAGCTGCTAACGTTTCGTTTAGACATCCTCACCGCCTCTCCGGTTCTAAACTAAAATATTCCTCTGGACCAGAAGAACATCGGTGTTCTGTTCTAGAACTCTTGGTTCTGTCTGAGGTCAGGGCGGTCCACCTCAGACATTTCTGAGTTGGTCTGGCAGAAACAGAACCTTCAACCTGAACATCAAATCCCCCGTGCGCACGCACACACACACACACACACACACGCACACACACACACACACGCACACACGCACACACCACTGCAGGTCCTTCAGCGCCCCCTGTGGCCTGCAGCTGCTCTGACATGGTTCCGTACGTCTACCTGCTGACTCAGACTGCTTGAAGGTTCCCGCTCATCTCCACCGGTGATCCAGTCGGACCACAAACTAAAATGCAATGCTCGGCTACAGAACCAGAACCAGCAGCAGAATCCTCACAACCATCAAAGCTCATAAAAAACATCATTTTTCATTTAAACCATAAAGATCACAGAGGTAGAAAAACCTGTTCTGGAATCATCTGGAACCTTCGGGTTCAGAACCCAGGTGGATCGGACTCAGAAGGTCCAAGCCCGGTCAGCTGCAGCTGGAGACCCCTCTTGATAGAACAGCGTTTCTCAAAGTCAAGGCACCTCACCTTGCCTTGGCAGGTGAGGTGCCTTGCTTAGGAGGACACGGTCCTTTGGTCAGAGAAACGGTTAGATGGAGCAGACTCGCATCACGCGACACGGGGTGCAACGTTGTATTTTATACGTACGCGTTTTATTTGTGGTTCTGAGAAAAGAACTACAGATTTCAAGACCGCTTTCTGAGCACTCTGAGTTGGGACAGTCTTCGCCGCGGCGCTGTGACATCACTGGTCTTAAAAGCCGACCTCTGAATTGGGACACAGCCTGACAAACACCCCTGGACTCACCTGAGGCTCTGAGAACACTTCCTGGATGCTGTTGATTGGTCCAACAGGAACACCTGAGCCCTGGAACCTCTTCAGCCAATCAGCTGTGTTCTCCTGCAGGAACCTGAGACATTGACGTGAACTCAGCCGTGACAGAAACCAAACAGAACCTGTAGAAGCTGGCGGATCAGAACCAACCCGTACCTCTGGGACAGAACGTGCAGCAGCTGTCTGCGGTTCTGGACTCTGAGCCTGTTGGTTCTGTACTTCAGCTCTTCTGTGAGCTCCATCAGTTCCAGAACCTGCAGAAACAATCAGAGTTTGCCTCTTAGAACCGAGCTGAGCTGCAGGATAATCAGAACTAAAGGTTCTGCAGCTGCAGCAGAACCAGAACAATTGGCCCGCTGATGCTGATAAATGGTCAGAACTCAGAACCAAACTGAACCCAAAGGCTGAAACACAGAACAAACCATCAGAGGGAGGGAGGTTAGACAGAACCAGAACCTGGGCTGAGTGGATCAGAACTCACCTGACACACACGCACAAACTGTCGGTCGTTCCCTGCAGCGACAACGATGTGTCCATCTTTGGTTCTGAAGCCCTGAAACCGGACAAACACCAGAACCATCAAGGATCTGCTGCAAAAGAACCAGAACCTTCACATCAGAATGGCCCGGTCCACAAACTTTTAAAAGCTGAAGCTAGACTGTATTTCAGGGTCCTAGAACCCCCCAAAGCGCTTTACAACACCATCAGTCATTCATGCACTCCCTGATGAGGATGAGCGGCATCCCTGGGGCTCACTGACGGAGGCGAGGCTGCCGAGCACAGGCACCACCGCTCCCTACGACCACCACCAGCAGGCAGGAGGAGTTGAGTGTCTTGCCCAAGGACACAGCAGCAGCATTCTCTGGCAGGAGCCGGGATCGAACCTGCAACCCTCTGATTACTGGACTACATGCTCTACCTGCTGAACTGGTGCGGCCCCTTTAGAACAGACTCATCAGCTGATCTGATGAAACATCATCATAAATAAAACCAGACAGAAGTCATCGAACCATGAGTCACTGATGGACGGGATCCAGTCTTCTTCTGTGGTGGTCTGGAGGACCTCTACCACTCACTCACTGGAGCGGACTTTTGGATCAGGACTCCTCCCAGCAGGTAGGAATGAACAGGAAACCCCCCCCCAGCCTGGCTTTCATCTCCGGCCCCCGGGGGTTGTGGGTAATGTGGTCCACTAGGGGACATGGACGGGACGCTCAGCCACAAAGACTCAATAGTCCTCTGTGGAGGGGGTCTAAACCGCACCGACCTCTGACCCCTGAAAGCCCCCCCCCCCCGAACCGGTTTTCCGGGTTTCTGAGCTGCTGTCGGCCGGAGCCTCCGTATGGATCACTCCTTCGTTTCCTTTTCCAGGAATATAAATAAAACTTTATTAAATAAACAACCAGAGCAGAACAAAGGTTTCCTTTGCAGCACTTCCTGCTGGAATGCTCCGGAACAGCCAAGTGAGTTTGTTACAAACTGGGAATTCCTCGTCTAACGTCCGCTGGCCATGACGCTGTGATGTCAGAGACATCAGCTGCTTCCTGATGACCTCTGGTGTCGCTAGACGTCTCCGTCTCCCAGGATGTGAACTCTGGGTTTGGAAACCACATCTCTCCATATTCTGCCGGTTGGACTGTGATCCGCTCCGCTGTCATCTCCAGAGCCCCGAGGAGCAGGGGGAGAGCACGGCATTGTGGGTAAAGCGGTTCACAGCGGGTTTAGATCAGAGGGACGCAGACCACAAGAGACGAGGCAGACAGTTCATCTGCCACTCGGGCTCTTAATGTGAAAATCCTGAGTCCTGCTAACGAGAAGCAGGTTCTGGTACCAAACACGGCCCGGCAGGAACAGAACCTCTTGTGTGAACTAATGAGTTTCATCTAGAACCAAATGTCCTACAGAACCACTAGTGTTCTTCTGCTTCTGGCAGTTGGGTCCACTCTGGTCAACATGTCCAGAACCAATCATGTTCTAGAACCTTCACATTTCTGAAGGAACCCGCAGTATTCAGAGGGGAATTCAACCAGCAACCGTGCACCTGTCTGACCTGGGGACAGAGTCGGGAATCTGGTTTTGGGATGGAGACGACATGGAGACACGTGGACCAGCTGGACGGCTGTGGGCAGAGCTACAATAACGAACTTCCGTAGGACAACTGGGACATTTGGACACGTCTTCAGAAAGACATCAGGAATTTACTGGACATGTCCCAAGGACAGGAAAATGTCCAGAAAGACAAATCCAGCTGGTCTTTTTTGTTTTGTCTGTTAATGTCCATCATTTTAGAGACGAGGGACACACAGATGTTTGCAGATGACACCCCCGTAGAGGGTCTCATAACAACGATGAGACCCTCTACAAAGAGGAGATGCAGCACCTCCCTCAGGGGTGTTCTTTGAACAACCTGGTGCTCCACACCAGTAAGACCAAGGAGGTCATAGAGGACTTCAGGAGGTCCAACAGGACAGAGCACCCACCTCCACTCATGTGGGGGGAGCCAGTAGAGCGTGTAGACATCCACCTGGGCATCCACATCACCTCAGATCTAACCTGGTCACTGAACACTTCCTTTCTGGTAAAGAAGGCCAACAAAGACTCTTCTTCCTTAGGAAACTGAAGGGAGCCGGTCTCTCCCCCAGCTGCTAAAGAACTTCTACAGATCCATGAAGGAGAGCATCCCATCACTCAGTATGACGGTGTGGTATGGGAGCTGTACCGTCCAGAGCAAAAAGACCTGGCCAGGGTGGTGAAAACTGCTCAGTGGACTGTGGGGAGCCCACTACCAGATCTGGACTCAGTATTAGAGCCCTGCACGGGCCTAGAATCTGAGCCCCAGCCCGACCCGGTCCGAAAAGGTTTTCAGGATTCTCTGGCCCGACCCGAGCCCGACTTTTTTTTAACCTTTCATAAAGTTTTAGCGTGATAGGATGCTGAGCGTTCTGATTATCTGTGGGAAGCGTTCTGCAGTAAAAAACAAAAAGAAAGAAAGAAAAACAGCATCAATGCAGCTTTTTTCTAACAGAGCGTATTTTTGGAGCGGCAGATGAAATTTACCAACACTACATTAATTGGATGCGTTTGTAAAATGAATCTGCCGCTCTGAGAATGTGCTCTCCTGTTAGAAACAAAGCAGCAATGAATGCTGTATTTTTTAACTGCAGAGCGAATTTATTCACAGAAAAATAGAAACGCTGCCGTTTTCATGAGGATAAACGAACATCTCTGACATCAGAGTGGACATAAAACAGCGTATTAGAACATGGGGAACATGTTTCAATCAGCAGTTAGAGAATTCCTTTATAAACCACACACACCTTAACTGAGCTGACGGTGTGTGAGAAGCAGGCAGGTGCTGCTGNAAAGCGGTTCACAGCGGGTTTAGATCAGAGGGACGCAGACCACAAGAGACGAGGCAGACAGTTCATCTGCCACTCGGGCTCTTAATGTGAAAATCCTGAGTCCTGCTAACGAGAAGCAGGTTCTGGTACCAAACACGGCCCGGCAGGAACAGAACCTCTTGTGTGAACTAATGAGTTTCATCTAGAACCAAATGTCCTACAGAACCACTAGTGTTCTTCTGCTTCTGGCAGTTGGGTCCACTCTGGTCAACATGTCCAGAACCAATCATGTTCTAGAACCTTCACATTTCTGAAGGAACCCGCAGTATTCAGAGGGGAATTCAACCAGCAACCGTGCACCTGTCTGACCTGGGGACAGAGTCGGGAATCTGGTTTTGGGATGGAGACGACATGGAGACACGTGGACCAGCTGGACGGCTGTGGGCAGAGCTACAATAACGAACTTCCGTAGGACAACTGGGACATTTGGACACGTCTTCAGAAAGACATCAGGAATTTACTGGACATGTCCCAAGGACAGGAAAATGTCCAGAAAGACAAATCCAGCTGGTCTTTTTTGTTTTGTCTGTTAATGTCCATCATTTTAGAGACGAGGGACACACAGATGTTTGCAGATGACACCCCCGTAGAGGGTCTCATAACAACGATGAGACCCTCTACAAAGAGGAGATGCAGCACCTCCCTCAGGGGTGTTCTTTGAACAACCTGGTGCTCCACACCAGTAAGACCAAGGAGGTCATAGAGGACTTCAGGAGGTCCAACAGGACAGAGCACCCACCTCCACTCATGTGGGGGGAGCCAGTAGAGCGTGTAGACATCCACCTGGGCATCCACATCACCTCAGATCTAACCTGGTCACTGAACACTTCCTTTCTGGTAAAGAAGGCCAACAAAGACTCTTCTTCCTTAGGAAACTGGAGGGAGCCGGTCTCTCCCCCAGCTGCTAAAGAACTTCTACAGATCCATGAAGGAGAGCATCCCATCACTCCGTATGATGGTGTGGTATGGGAGCTGTACCGTCCAGAACAAAAAGACCTGGCCAGGGTGGTGAAAACTGCTCAGTGGACTGTGGGGAGCCCACTACCAGATCTGGACTCAGTATTAGAGCCCTGCACGGGCCTAGAATCTGAGCCCCAGCCCGACCCGGTCCCAAAAGGTTTTCAGGATTCTCTGGCCCGACCCGGTCCCAAAAGGTTTTCAGGATTCTCTGGCCCGACCCGAGCCCGACTTTTTTTTTAACCTTACATAAAGTTTTAGCGTGATAGGATGCTCAGCGTTCTGATTATCTGTGGGAAGCGTTCTGCAGTAAAAAACAAAAAGAAAGAATGAAAAACAGCATCAGTGCAGCTTTTTTCTAACAGAGCGTATTTTTGGAGCGGCAGATGAAATTTACCAACACTACATTAATTGGATGTGTTTGTAAATTTAATCTGCCGCTCTGAGAATGCGCTCTCCTGTTAGAAACAAAGCAGCAATGAATGCTGTATTTTTTAACTGCAGAGCGAATTTATTCACAGAAAAATAGAAACGCTGCCGTTTTCATGAGGATAAACGAACGTCTCTGACATCAGAGTGGACATAAAACAGCGTATTAGAACAGGGGCACATGTTTCAATCAGCAGTTTGAGAATTCCTTTATAAACCACACACACCTTAACTGAGCTAACGGTGTGTGAGAAGCAGGCAGGTGCTGCTGCGTTCAAGTGTTTCAGTTTTTTTAATGAATTCGGTTAAAAATAAAGGCGCCCGGCCCGGCCCGTGTTCGAGGTAATTACACAGTCGTTGGCCCGAAGCCCGGCCCTAGGCCCTCGGGTCGGGCCGGCCCGAGGGCCTAGGGCTTCAGTGCAGGGCTCTAGTCAGTGTATACCATCCGACTACAGAGGAAGGTTAACCGTATCGCTGCTGATGTCTTCCATCCAGGTCACAAACTGTTCATGCTGCTACCATCCAGGAGACGTTGCAGGAGTACCAGGGCATCAAGGCCACCACCACCAGGCTGAGGAGCAGCTTCTTCCCTAGAGCTGTTAAAGCACANCCCCCCCCCCCGGCGCAGAGACATGCACTCCCAACCAATGACCCATGAGACTGTTAGACTTTGAATGATGGGTTGGTTGTACTTTACAGTGATCCTGTGTTTTCATGCTGCTATTGTCCGGTTCACACTTGAATCCTCTGTGTGCAATAACGTCGATCAGTACGATCAGAACGATCAGAACGTCAGTCAGCGCAACATTTATCTTTTATGTCTTTTAAATGATTCAGCTGTTTGACTCACTCTACTAGCGTGTGTACGGCTCCCTAAAGGGACGGTTATGTGTTGTTCTTGTTTTACTCTTCATGTTTTTATCGTTCTATTTGTGGTCTTAGTGCCCTTTAAGCTGAGCGCTACCCACCAAATCTTGTTATGTGTATGCATAATGACAATGAAGAATTCAATTCAGAAGGACACTCTGGCCCTGGAGCTGTTACCTGGTAAGGTACGATGCTCTCGTGGGCTGTCCCCCAGCGTTGTGCCTCTTGTCCTGCGTTCAGATAGTTAGCCGCTATGTGGCTGAGACAGGACACCTGGAGACAAGGACGTTAACTCTTTAAAGCCAGAAAGGTGAGATAATAACAATAATAAGCCCGCCTGCACCACTATTTTATTATGTGATCCTATCACCGTGTCCCTCACCCCCATCAGCCCTAGAGTGAGCAGCTCTGGCCCAGCGGTTGTCTAGACAGACCATAGATGGATGATGTCACCATGGATGCTAATCCACGTTTACGGTACAGACACCAGCTGCCACAGCTCCCTCTGCCTACTGCAACAGACGGGTGGAGGACAATGCTGGAATCTGGCCAAAGCTAACAGAAAGTAGCATTTTAGCTACTTCCTCTCTGGCGTTCCACAGGGCTGGGTACCAAATCTCTTACGTTTTTCCTGCTAAATTCCAGTCAAATGTCCCTGATGATGTGCTGCTGCGCTTTTTTCACCGCTGTGCCGTGCTGGCGCCACGTCATGTGATGCGTAGAGGAGGCGAGCTCGTTTACTCACACGCAGGCCGCTCCTCTCACTTATGCAAGAAGATCTGTGCCATGAAAACAGGAATACCAGCGATTTGTCAAAGCAACTCCTCGCACATGGAGCTGAAGCCTTCCTCCTCTGCTGGGAAGGCAGCACCAGCTATGTCACAGAAAGGTCCCCAGGTCACTATGGGGAAGCCTTGAAGAGCAGCTTCAGAAACATCTGCAGGAACAATCATCTAAAGCTGGTTTGCTTTTACTCATTTCATTCATTTATCTGCAGACCATCTTCTTACCACCAGTCAAAGTGGCCCAAAGTGCTGAACACTCAAGCTAAAAAGATAAACACATCACACAGGTTCAAATAAATAAAACCACGAGATCGTAAAGGACAGCACGGTAAAAACAAGAGTCAAACATAAAACAACGGCTGGAATCCACCGAGCACAACCAACCTGGATTCAAAGCTGCACCGAAGTAGACCGCCTAATGTCGGTGGAAGCTGCTTCCAGTTTAGGCTCGATCACAGAAAATGCGGGCGGTCCCTGCAGGATTTCTTTCTCCTTCTTGGAACCATCAAGACGCCAGACTTCCCTCTCCACAGCCACTTGGGCCAGCTCCTCCGGGGGAATCCCGAGGTGTTCCCTGTCCAGGTGACAGACATAGTCCCTCCAACGTGTCCTGGGTCTCCCTTTAGACCTCCTCCCGGTTGGACGTCCCCAGTAAACCTCACCAGGAAGACGTTCAGGAAACTATGATTTATTTAATATTTCCTTCCTGTATTTAAACTTTAATACAAGCAGAAGCGACCCGGGCTTTCGGTCCACGAGGAACCGTTTCTAAAAGATCAGAAAACAGAACCGGTTCCTGCATCACCGCGACTAACCAGGCTCAGGCGGAGCTGAAGCTACAGCAGTCTTTCTTCATTGTTGTTGAGGTGTGGTGAAGATGAAGACCAGTTACCTTTACTGACCAGTTAGGCTAAAAGGTGCTTCTGTGTCCAAGAATCCTCGACACCGGCTGAGCGCACATTTCACCTGCCGGGAGCCCAGTCAGCCTGGAAGGGCCTGGTTTCTGCTGAATAGCTGCTAGGACTCATGAATACGTAGTTCTGTTCACTCCGTTTAGTTCGTTTGGAATTCAAATACTCTTTTTCAGTGTTTTAGAGTACATGCATATACTTTGTACCTCAGTGAATATCTTTATCTCCACACTGTAAAGTACGGAAGCGTCGACTCCAAACAATTAAAAAGCTGCTTTTCCCAATTACCGGGATCGCTCTAGAAAAATATAAAATGAGTTCCATGTTTGTGAGTGAATGAGACAATGATAGTCTATGAAAGGATGAATGGATCCCTCTCCATGTCCCGGTTGTTGAGTGTTATAGGACGCTCCTCCCTGAGCCCAGAGGTGACGGGCTGGGCTCTGGGACGCGTTGGGTCTAAACCTTTATGATGAGGCTTCTAACTCAGCATGAGTCTTTTGAGTGTTAGCTCTGAAGCTTTAGTCTTTGTGCATTATGTTGTGTTTTCATTCATGCCAAGCCCTTTGGTGGGTTTTACTCGGTTGCAAGGTGCTGCACAAACATAGCTGCCCGAGGCTTAGCTACTCTTGTCTCTGAACGTGATGGACAGATAAGCCAGCTCTGGAATATCTCCATCCAAGAGGGGTTTGGAAAACTTCTGGATGTAGCAGGATGACCTCTTGGACCTTGACTACTGCCAAGGCTGTAGCAGTTATTTAGAGGCGAACTCCTTCTATCTGAGAGGCTTCTGCCTGTCACCATCCATCTGCAGTTTGTGGACACACCAGAACACCCCCACAGATCTTTATTCATAAGAGTTTTCTCAACCACAGGCTCTCTCGGATGGCCGGACAGATGGGAATATCCCAGGGCGTGATTATCGTTCCTGCCCATCTAGCTCAGAGACAAGAGTAGCTTTGTCCCAGCGTCTCAACCCAAAACAACCACAAACCCGCAGTTTGGACTTCATGGGCTGCCATCAGGTGGCTTGCTGATGTGGCCTATAACCTGTAATCCTGGAGCGCTTCATGTGGGGGTGGTGTGTGGAGATGTCGTGCCCATGGGCGCTTGATGGTGTGGTGATGAGGAGGGTGTCCCAGGTTCAAGGCCCCTCATTACCACACCATCAAGCGCACGTGGGAGTGTAAACATTCATATTTAATATTTTTTATTTCAGGTTGAGAACGAGGTCAGACAGGAAGTAATTCCCAGTGGTCTAGTGGTAGAGTGTCCGCCCTGGGACCGGGAGATCAGGGTTCAAATCCCAGCCGGGTCATACCAAAGACTTTAAAAATGGGACCCTGCTCGACACTGAGCACATTGGGGTTCGACTGGGGGGTTAAACCAACGAACAGAGGTGTAATTTCACCAGTGTGTGATAAGTTAATGGGACTAACTAAACCAGGTTTAACTTTACTCAGCCACGGTGGAGTGCATGTTCCTAACATTGCACATGTTCGCGAGCTAAGCCAGGACATTTCTAAAGGGGCAGAACATTTTTAAAATCCCCTTGAAGTGTTGAAATGAACTGCTACGAGGAATAAAACTTCACCACGCACACGGATGGCTGCGTGCTACTTCCGGTATCTCGCCGGATCTACGTGAGCCGGCGCAGGAATACCAACACACATCCATCTGCAGATCGTCCACCAGGGGGCGGCACACATCTACAGGACTAGAAATGGCAGCCTATTAAATTAATAGTCGACTATTTTATTTGTCGACGTCGTCGTGACGAGTCGACTAATTGTGGCAGCCCTACATATATTTATTTTTTAGAGGCTTACTTGTCTGTGAAAAGTTTGTCAGTCGAGGTATTTCTTACATCTGAAGCATGTACGCGCTAGTCTAACGCTATTGGTTAGTTCTAGTTTCCTATTGCTGCGGGGCAGGGGCATGGCTGGCAAAAAACAGACGTATTGTTTACATCTTATCTCAGAACACGATGACACAATCACCTTTACAGATTTCTGAAGAACCATACATCATTTCTGAAACTCCGGAAAGCTGCTTTAAAGGACATGGAGGGGGGGGGAGACCAGTCAGACTGGACCAGGTCAGGACCATTGGTCCTGTGTAGTTTAGACCCTGGCTCATCCTTTGCGTTAGGAGCATAAATGATTCAGAGGTTAAAGGTCAGGGTCCCCTGTAAAGGATTACAGGAAGTCTAGGACCTGTCTGAGTCACATGATGCATAAAAAGACTGAAAGTCTGATTTTCTAAAGTTTTCTAAGAGCCAAAATGTGTCCAATCTCCACTGATGTGTGCCAGACACGTCCCCGTGTCTCTGAGAGGACGTCCCTCTGTGGTGGAGAAAAAACACCTGGATCTGAGCAGACCACGACCTCCCATCAGTCCTCCCGGCCCTCTGGCGGAGTGGCTCTGCGGTCGGCGTGCCTGTGGCTGCAGCACGCCTCACAAGAATGCATCGTGGGACATGATGAGGAAGGAGAGGTGGATTGTGGGTAATCTGTGTGTCACAGCCCCAGGAATCAAGACCCTGTAATCCCAGATATCTACCACTGGTCCATCATGTCTGGATCTGAAGATCTGTTGTCTCTGACGTCTCCGTCTGAGGATAGAAATTCTTCTCAGAGTCGTGTTCTGGTTGTCTAACCCGTCTGAGGACAGGAAGGTCAGTAAACATCTGAGACGAGACAACCTCGTCGTGTCTCCGAGGAAACATGAACGGGACGCATGAAGCAGCTATAAGAGCAGCGCTGTCACTCAGCCAGCCAGTGCTCATGCTGCAAATCTAACGCACACCTGCAGTCTGGACCTGGACCTGGACCTGGACCTGGGCCTGGGCCTGGGCCTGGAACTGGGCCTGGACCTGGACCTGGGCCTGGGCCTGGACCTGGACCTGGGCCTGGGCCTGGGCCTGGACCTGGGCCTGGGCCTGGACCTGGACCTGGGCCTGGACCTGGACCTGGACCTGGGCCTGGACCTGGGCCTGGGCCTGGACCTGGGCCTGGACCTGGACCTGGGCCTGGACCTGGACCTGGATCTGGACCTGGGCCTGGGCCTGGACCTGGGCCTGGACCTGGACCTGGGCCTGGGCCTGGGCCTGGACCTGGGCCTGGACCTGGACCTGGGCCTGGGCCTGGACCTGGACCTGGGCCTGGGCCTGGGCCTGGACCTGGGCCTGGGCCTGGACCTGGACCTGGGCCTGGACCTGGACCTGGACCTGGGCCTGGACCTGGGCCTGGGCCTGGACCTGGGCCTGGACCTGGACCTGGGCCTGGACCTGGACCTGGATCTGGACCTGGGCCTGGGCCTGGACCTGGGCCTGGACCTGGACCTGGGCCTGGGCCTGGGCCTGGACCTGGGCCTGGACCTGGACCTGGGCCTGGGCCTGGACCTGGACCTGGGCCTGGGCCTGGGCCTGGACCTGGGCCTGGGCCTGGACCTGGACCTGGGCCTGGACCTGGACCTGGACCTGGGCCTGGACCTGGGCCTGGGCCTGGACCTGGGCCTGGACCTGGACCTGGGCCTGGACCTGGACCTGGATCTGGACCTGGACCTGGGCCTGGACCTGGACCTGGGCTTGGACCTGGACCTGGATCTGGACCTGGGCCTGGGCCTGGACCTGGACCTGGACCTGGAGCCGTCTGTCGCCGACGCTCAGACGGTTTGTTTCATCTAAACACGATCGTCTGTTCGTTGGAAAGCATGCAGGTTAAAGAGTCGGGTTCACACACGGGCCAGAAAGCTGCTCAGAACCACGTCAGAACCAGACTAGAACCAGGTCAGAACCGTGTCAGAACCAGCTGCAGGAACAGGAAGTGGTACCTGAGAGGAGAGCAGGTTACAGTCGATGTGAAGTCCTCTCCCCGTCTTGAGCCGCTGCAACAGGGCGGCCATGATGGCTCCGTGTGCGTACAGACCCGTTGCTAGGTCCGTCATAGCAACACCAGGACGCACCGGCTCCCCGTCCTGCCAGCAGAAGCAGTGCATTATGGGACACGAGGTTGATGGGTTATCTTTGGCTTATTTAAAGCTGAGGTGTAAAACTTTCACAGAAAGAAAGAAAACCATCTTTTCTTTTCCTAACCCTCTCAGGGTAAAAACCACGAGGAGCTCCACAAGAACTAAACTAAACAAGTGTTAGAATTATTATTTTAAAACGACTAAAAATATGTTTTAAATGAGAAAATATGTGATTAAAAATGGTAAGGAAAGGTAGAGAGAAAGGGTTAGGAAAGAGGGAAATTAGTGAATCCTGGGAAAGGCGGAATGACAGCAGACTAGCGCTAACATGTAGCTTCAGCGGGTCGCTGGCCCTTAGAAGCTGTGCTGGTCCTGCAGGTGGCGCCATGACAAAGGTCATTAGGGTACCGGATGAAAAAAGCTGAGAGCACCTGACCTCCGGCCCGGTGATGTGCATCATGCCTGACATGGCTGAGACGATGGAGTCGTATCCTGGACTCTGAGACAGAGGACCGGTTTGTCCGTAACCTGGACGGGACACAGACATCTGATCAGGAAGAGGTTCCTGTAAACCGTCTCACTAACGCCATCGTGGAGGATGGCTGCTTACACTGAGCCAGGATCCTCTGGAGGTTTCTTCCTGTTTAAAGGGAGTTTTCCTCTCCACTGTCACTGCATGCTTGCTTAGTATGAGGATTGCTGTAAAGACTCTGACACTAGTCAGTGACTCGATGCGACCTGCTGAGTTCCTTATATAGGAAACTTGTTACTGATTGGCTTAATGACCAGGCGCCTCATTCATCAAGCTAGCTTACGCACAAAAAGGGGTCGGAAAACTGCGTAAGCAACTTTCCACACAAACTTTGGGATTTATGAAAGAAAACTTAGTGGAAAAATGTGCGCAACTTTAAGCTGACTAAGGACCTGGCTTACACACATGCTGGACATGGAGAGCACCTGCAGTGCTGCTGCTGAGAAGATACAATTATGAATCCTGCAGCATTATCACTTGTACCGCTTCGTTTTCACACAGAACAAGACCGCCCCCCCCCACCACCACCACCACACACACACACACACACACACAGCCTGAAGTGCAGAATAAGGAATACAGAACATCAGCAGGGGGACAGATTGAGACAGAACATCATGCGTGTGTGACAGTGTGTGTCCTGTCACTGTGACCCGATTGATCATGTGACCTGGCTACTTGTACAGGGGAGTCTCTGTTTGGGTGACTGGTTAGCTCGTGTGACTTTCACCCGGGAGTCTGGGGATCTAATCCCGATCGGATCATTTTTTTACATCCGCCACAGATCTCTCTGAAGAAGTCAGCATTGACGGCTTCAGCAACGCTGTGCCACTCCGTGGATTTTCTCTTATTTGTTTTGCAAAAGCACTTCCTTTCATTTCTCCACCTCACCCACAGGTACCTCAACTTCTGCTTCTGAAATAGCGCTTCCTTGATCTGTCTTGATCTACGGTCGCCATGTCATTGGTGGAGCGCTGCAACAGCCGGCTTATGTATATGCATGAGGTCCACAAGGCACTTTGCATTGACCATTTATGGCAGTAAGTGGGCGTGGTGAGGGCGGGATGTGACTAAAATGCAGCTGAGAACCTTTCTAGATAGTCTCTGATTCATGAAGCGGAGATTGCGAGCAGCTGTGCGTCCTCCATGTTTGATAGATCACACACCTGCTTGGCGTAAGAATATTTTTTGCTGAGCTTAAGTACGGTTTTAGTAAGGATTCTACGCCATGTTTGATAAATGAGACCCCTGACCTGTATTGTTTACTGTGTGAGGCCTAGTCCACACGTAGCCGGGTTTTTTAAAAACGAATATCCGCCCCTCCAAAAACTTGCATCCACACCACCTCGTTTAAAAACAAACTCTGTCCACACGTACCCGGATAAATACGTTGTTAAGGACATGCCAGACCTGTAGGTGGCAGTACTTCCCCCGTTCTTAACCTCGTCCTTCGTCTGTGGTCTTCCTCTAGGAGCAGTAATTCCTCTTGCAAAAACAAACAAGCAGAAAGCGCTTGGACAATTGATAAAGCGAGCGCAGCTCTGAGGGCTTCCATGATGCCGGCTAGTGTAAACACAGGTCGCACACGTGATGTCAGCATTTTTTTGTGGTGGAAAGTGACGCTGCGGACCTTAAAACTCCGGTTTTGTCCGTCACACGCAGACACCCAAAACGGAGAAAACGCAGATCTTCACTTTGGCCGGAGTTTTTAAAAAGATCCATTTTTGTGTGAAAGAACTCCGTTTTCGTGTGGATGACAGGCAGATCCCCGGCTACGTGTGGACAGGGCCTGAAGGCCCTTGAGACGACTCTGGTCCTGATGTGGGGCTGTAGAAATAAACTGAATTGAACTGATCAAAGCAGAGCTGAAGACCATCATTCCCCCATAATCAGTAGTTGTTTCCTTCCTCTGATCCCAGCTAAAACAAACAACGGGATAATGATCCTGATCCATCAGGAGGGAGACATGAAGGAGCAGCGGCGGCCATGTTTGTTGTGCTGGAATCCGGCTCATAACTTCTGATGCTTGTTTAGGTAAAATGCTGTGATGAGAACCACCATGAACTTTCTGTGGGTGAGAAATCAAACGCGCCCGCTCTGGGTCTGGCCTAGGCGACGTTCTCACTGCAGGTCTTCACGCTCACTTCTGATGTTTTTGTGTGGCTCTTCACAATAAAACTGCGACACGAAGCACTCTCCATCCTGTCGCTCTGCTCCGCTGACTCAGAGGTGTAGGAGGAGGATCTGATGCGACGTGACCGTTCAGGCTGCAGTCGCTTTCAAAAACATCAGATACGCATCAGAATCTGCTTCCTTCTTCCTTGTTGTTGTTTGTTTATTGTGCTCCTTTGAAGTTTACAATAAACATTTATTTTTCTAAACTGGTGAGGAAACAAACTGAGTGAATGAATGAAGGTGAACGGTTTCAGCTCTGAAGGCGCATCTGCTGACCTCTGCTGGCCGACAAGAGAACTGCAGCAGCTGCAGGCTGACCTGACCTGAGCTGATGAAGATGAGGCAGCGGTTTGTTTCTGATGAGATGATGGAACTGTCCCTAACCCTGCTGCAGGCTGTGAGGTGAAGATAGTCTGACCAACGGCGGGATTACCTGATATGGAGCAGTAGATGAGTCCCGGGTTCTGTCTGCTCACATCTTCAAACCCTAAACTCATCTGATCCAGTTTCCCCGGCAGGAAGTTCTCCACCAGCACGTCACACACACCTGCAAGCTGAAACACACACCTATGAGGTTCAGGTCAGAACCTAAAACTCCAGTTAGGAGGTTCCAGGTTCTGGTTCCGATGGTGCTTTGTAACGACCCAGACCCAGTAGTCTCTCCTGGACCAGAACTGGCTGCTGGTTAGAGTTCGTACCTCCTGGATGATGGCTGCTCCTCTGGGATGCTTCAGGTCCACAGCGAGACTCTGAAATACAGCGTTAGGTCCACGGTTACCTGGAAGTGACGATGCTTCGGCGGCTCTGGTCCAAACAGGCTCACCTTCTTGTTCCGGTTGACGCTCAGGAAATAGACGCTCTCAGAACCGATGAAAGGAGGGCCCCAGGTTCTGGTGTCGTCGCCTCCACCTGTTCAACACATCCAAAAGAAACCCATCAGGTTTCCCACAATGCAACTCCTGTAAGCAGGTAAAGATAAACTCACCTGGTCTCTCCACTTTGATCACCTCTGCTCCAAGGTCTCCAAGGATCATGGTGGCAAACGGACCGGCCAGAACCCTGCAAACACGGTGCTGTATGAATACAGGATGCCTACGTTCTACAGGACAGGTGTTACAGCCACACTCACCTGGTCAGGTCCAGGACCCGGACGCCCTCTAGTGGTCGAAGGCTTGCTGCAGCAGAGCAGAGAAGTGAGACATTACGGTAGAGCGGTGATGTGTCAGTCACGAACGAACCGGCTCTAAGAGCCGGCTCTATGAAGTGAACGACGGGAGCCGGATCATCATTGGGAGCCGTAACCCCCCCCGGTGAAAGCCACAGGCGATTGGTCAACATGTGCAACTGCGTGTCCAGACTGTCCACACACAGAGCAGTAGGGGCGGGGAAGAGGGAGGATCAGACTCGAACACACAGCAGAGCACATGTGGGCGGAGGGAGACGAGAGGGAATGACGAGGAGGAAAAGGGCGAGCGAGAGAGGAGAGTGCGACGAAGACGGTGAGAAAATGAGCGCCAGCCGTCGGAAAGTTGACATTTCTTAAAGTGTTCAGTTAATAAATCCATAGAAATGATAAATATGAGATATATTGCATTTTTTTACATTAGTAAACCATTTACATATAGTTTAGCATTATTTTGGTGATAAATGTACTCTACGCATCAGAAAATCTGAGGAGCCACTTAGGAGCCGAAAGAGCCGGCTCTCTAAAAAGAGCTGGAATTCCCATCATTAATGGGTCGGCCACCCGGTGTGGTTTCATCCTGTTCCTCTCAGCGTGATCCATCAGTTTGGCTTCTAAACAACTTTTACAATCACTCACACAGGTTTCTGCAGGCCACGTGTCACATTTGTTCAACTAGACCTGCATACATTAATAAAGGAATGTCGTCAGCGCAGAGACATCCCAGACTACCTCAAAGACGGGTCCATAAGCAGCTTGTACTTCACAAAAGTTCCCCTTTTCACAAATTATGAAACACGTTCACATTATTTTTCTTATTGAAATTTTTATGTATCTGAGATGTTTTAAACTTGGATTCAGATATTAAATAACGCGGGGTGTACAACACGGAATACAGTGAAATCCTTTCGGTATTACAGCTGATTGAATCAGCCGGTTTAAGGTTTCCCTGCAATGATGCTCAGGGTCCAGCAGGGGTCAGTAGACCAACATAGTGATGCAGTCTGGACCCGCATCTACCCATCAGTACCGTAGTGTCCCACCCTGGTTTCTCTGCTCCAACACACCTGTTCAGCAGCTCATTGGGTCCTGGAGACGACTGTTAATCACCTGCTGAATAAAGCCAGGTGTTCTGGAGCAGGGAAACAACAAAAACATACAGGATAGCAACCCTTAAGGTCCAGGGTTCCCTGTTTCTAGAGTTTTCTAACCTCCAACACACCTGATTCTAATCAGCAGGTGATTAACAGGCTTCCGCAGAGCCTGATGAGCTGCTGCACAGGTGTGTTGGAGCAGAGAAAGCACTGAAACGTGCTGGGTACCGGCCCTCCAGGTCCTGGACTGAGAATCACTGAACTAAAGGGGCCCAAACGGTCAACACAAAGGTACACTAATCTAAAATTTATATTATAAAAACACAAAATTATTTCATTGAGATTTTTTAATCTACATTGAAAATTGATCCTAAAAAGTTGAGAAGAGTAAGAATATGAGGAAGAAAATGTGATGGATGATGGACCTGGAGGACCAGGTTGGTGTTAACATCCGTCAGCTTGACGCACCTGAACAAAGTTTAAACAGCTGATTAATATGATTAATACTAAATGCAGAAAGCTTTAGTACAGTTGTAAACATGCTGATTTATTTGACCTCTGACCTCTCGAGGGACGCCTCTAACCCTAACCTAATCCCAAATCCGAGAACAGGGGACTAATGTTAGCCTGCTAGCTGTAGCTCCGATGCAATACCTGTGTTCGGGTCCGACTTCCAGCGACGGCTACCCGGACTCCTCAACGGTTCCTTCCGCTGCAGCAGCGGCCTGAAACCGAACAGGCAGCGAGTCCCGAAACGGCGGCAAACCGTTCTGAGAGAAGCTAACATCCTAGCGGCCGTTAGCGAGAAGCTAACATCCTAGCAGCCGTTAGCATTAAGGTAAAGGCTACTTCCGGTCTTCGCGTTTCAAAGTAAGGGTTGTTGAAGGAGAGGGTTTCGCTGTGATTTTTAAATAAATCTTTATTTGTAATGACACGATGTTCTCAGAAGGAAAATATCAAGTAAACATGGTTAAAAGAAACACATTAATAATGTTTCTTCTCTAAAGTTAGTTTTAGATGTTGAATTTAAAATAAATGAAACTAAATCATGGAGAAACCTGCTTGTCTTTTCTCAGCAGCTAAACATCTGGAAGATCTCTTCTAGTGGCTGCATTTCTCTGTAGTTTTTATAAAAACAGAAGCAGCCAACATCTCTTTAATTTTGAGGGAAATGTGCTGGATAAAAGCTGATCAGCCTTAACGTTTGTGACTTTGGAGCAGAGAAAGAACCAGAATCGTGTTGGATTATAAATCATTTAAAATGACACCTGCGTCTGTTGTGTTAGACTAGATCTGGTTTTGTTATTTCCTCTGAACTTCTCGTGCCAGCAATGAGCTCCAGTGAGGAGCGTTGAGGAAATGCAGATGTTTTATTTCTAACCTCTGGATTCAGATGATCCACTTCTTCATATGCAGAACATTTGTGTTCACCTGGTGGTTTACTGGAAGATTCTCCCAGGAATCTAATGATTGTGATGGTTACACAGCACTGGCACTAGAGAGCGCCACATGAGGCTACTTATTTCTATAGTTTTATTTACATCAGGTTTTAATCTTTTGTTGGTCAAATATAAAGTTAATAATTTTAACTATTTTTTTCTATTTTAAAGCATAAACGTTAAGTAAGAATGACATCCTGTGGTCAAAGGTGGGTACTGCAGTCACATTTTTAAGGAAAAGGTGACTTTCTCGCTGCTGTTCCATGCGTTTCATGGCAGCAGACCGGTATGGATCAGCACCAGAACCTTCTCGTTGACAAAGACGAGTCATACGCAGTAAGCTGCCCCATCCCTTTGGAGTTCATTACCAGCTGAACTCAGGAACGGCAGTGGATCGTGTGTGTGTGTGTGTGTGTGTGTGTGTGTGTGTGTGTGTGTGTGTGTGTGTGTGTGTGTGTGTGTGTTACCAACAAACACGCAACAGCTGATTCAGTATTAAACTTGTTTATTACAGGAGGTTTTTCTTTTTATACACAGACATGTATTTGCAAAATACTAAAAATCGTTTCAACTCAAAGTACTAAANAGTATATGTATATATATATTTATATGTACCCATGTTATAATAGTAATTATTGTGTCTAAAACAGTAAGGGGGCGGGGTCACTGAGGCTTCCTCTTTTACACCAAAGTCTCTTCAGCTGCTGTCAGACTGAAACATCTCACAGCTGGACGTTCCTCCAGGTTTTCCTGCTAAATGACAGAAAACGTGCCAGGAAAGATTTATCCTCATTAAACTCTACGCTGCAGCACCTTTACTACGTCCGTTCTGAGCATATGGCAGCTGTGTGGTTCTGACAGCGGCCGTGAAGCAGCTGAGGTGTAAAGAGAGGGGCGGCGGTCCGATGTCTGGAAAAGTCCTGCGACTGTAGGTCCAGCACGGCTCACCGTCTGGTTGCAGAACGCTTGTATTGCATTTATTACACAATAAATAACATTAAGAAGAAACTTTGTTTTCTGTGCATTTTTCTCCTGGTGGATGTTTTGTTCCAGACGTTCCTGACGGAGCAGCTTTTGGTTTGAAAACGGGGAAGGAAGGACCAGATTCCTAGTCCACCCCCCTACCCAGGTTCTACCAGACTCTTCAGACCCTCATCAGCCCCGCGTGGGCTCACTCAGCACCAGAATCTGGGTGCTCCTGAGCTCCAGCTTGATGCTTCTCTGGGTTTTTGTGCTCCATTCAACCTGAATCAGAGGTCCAGCTCCACGAAAGACTCCAGTTCTCCAGAACCACAACCCTGCAGGATCTACAGCGCTTTGCAAAAGCATTCACACCCAGTGACCTGAGACACCCTAACCCACCCGTGTTCCTCATGGGGTCAGATGGACCCCAGATGTGTTTTTGAGGAGAGGGCACCACCTCACCTCTGCCACGTGAAGCCTGTCCTGGAGGGGTCAGCAGGAGGTCAAGACCAGAACCGTATGTGACTGACCAGCACTAAGTAGCACACACATGTGAAGTGGAATCCAACCCCACAGAGTCTCCTCATAAGCTCACCTGCTGTGGTCCTCTGGAAAACAACATCATGCAGACCAAGAACTCAGCAGACGTTAACCTGCTGCACCCCAACCCTCCAGGACACGGCCGTCCACCTGAACTGGCAGACAAGAGACGAGAATTCTGCTCAGAGACGATTCCAAGAAGACCACTCTGGAGAAGCTGCACAAGTCCACAGCTCAGGTGGGACACTCTGTCCACTGGACACTGAGTCACGTCCTCCACACTCTGGCCTAGATGGAAGAGTGGTAAGGAGGCCGTTGTTGACAGGCAGACATGAAAAGTCCAATTTGCAGTTTCCAGGAGACATGCAGGGGACACAGCAGACATGTCAGACAGCAGACACGTGGGGGACACAGCAGACATGTCAGACAGCAGGCATGTGGGGGACACAGCAGACATGTGGGGGACACAGCAGACATGTGAGAGACAGCAGACACGTGGGGGACACAGCAGACATGTCAGAGACAGCAGACACGTGGGGGACACAGGAGGCATGTGGGGGACACAGCAGACATGTGGGGGACACAGCAGACATGTCAGAGACAGCAGACACGTGGGGGACACAGCAGACACGTGGGGGACACAGCAGGCATGTGGGGGACACAGCAGGCATGTGGGGGACACAGCAGGCATGTGGGGGACAGAGTTGGTTAGGGAGGAGCTAAATCCTGGGAAGGAGAATCACCTTCCAGCAGGACAACAGGCTCCGCCCCCTCCGGTCAGCTCCAGGTCCCTGAACGGAACTATAAAAGGCCTTACGCCCTGATTCACACACGTACTCCAGCTGAGATGATGGCGTCGGTGGTGACGTAAGCCTGGTTTATGCTTCTCCGTCTGCGTCAGTGCGGAGACATGCAACGCCATTATCCGTCCTTGCGTAGGGATCCGGCAGGCACACAAGTACGTACGGAGTCGAGCCCACTTTTTTAAACATCCGTCAAACGAGACGGATTACGCAAGCTTGTGATTGGTCCGGACGCCGCTATTGTTTACAGCACCGCCATTGCAAAGGGAGCCGAGGATAACTAGCGGCAGACACGGAGAAGCTTGAAGAATACCTCGCGAAAAAACTCTAAAAATATGAACGTTTAATTCTCCCGTGACTGGAGGAGTGAAAAGATGCGCAGCAAGCGTTTTATTTGTGGACGGAAATGACAGGAAACGTGGGTTTAGAGGTGGGGAGCGCATGAAGAGGTGGAGGAGGATGAGAGACACATATGTCCGTGTTAAAAGTCTCTTATACACAAAAACACAATATAAACACACGATCTTGGACCGATACATGACAGGATACCACAGAACAGCGCTACGCCCTCTGCTGTCCTGGCGGGGAATTGCTTTGCAACACTCTCCAGGAGACGGAGAAGTATGAGAGCAAAACGCTTCCGTCAGTCCGTGCGTGTCTGTCCCTTGCGGAGCTGACAGAGAAGCATAAACCAGGCTTAAGTCTGTCACACACTTTGAGATTCGTTAGCTTGTAAAAATTCATCAATCTGACGTGTCATGTATGACATCACAGCAGAACCTCCTCTCCCCCAGCGTCGCTGCTCCTGACCAGGTGACCAGGTTTACGGTGGTGTTCTCCACCTTTAATGCTCCTTCTGTCGTCCTGGAAGAAGGATGAAGCTCGCTAAAGTCACGCCTCCCCTCCGTCTCTGGTTCCATGATGTCATATTGGCGAGATGACCCTAACGCCGACATGGTTTCACACAAAACCTACAACTTTTGCTCCTGTTGAAAATAAGCGCTTTGTTGACATCAGACATCATGTGGGAAATTCGTGGCACACAACAAGCTTTGATCCTCCTATTCATTCACTTTGGCAGTGTCATGGTCTGGGAGTAGGTGGGCGTGGCTTAGAGCTACAGGGACGGTTTACACCACAGAATATTCATGAGTTAGATCGGCCCAGTCACAAGTCCCACACACTCTCTCCACCATCAGGGTGAGCTTCAGAAAGCTGAAGACACCATGAATCCATTTTATTCTACACGCTGGTCCATCACAGAAGGTGTCTAACTGTGTCACGTTCAAGGGTGCGGTGCTTCTACCAGTGCTGTAGACGTCTGGCTCCTCACACGCACCTGGTCTAAACGTGGAGGTGCTGATTCAGAGCAGATGAAAAGCTAAAACGTGGAGAACTGGAGTCTGACACTTCTGCACTAAATGATCCAAAATAAACAGCATGATGCCTACCAGGAGCTTGTGAAGCAGCAGTGGCACCAGCCCCAGCCCCTGTAGTGTGTGTGTGTGTGAGTGTGTGTGTGTGTGTGTAACATCTGGACCGAACTGCGGTCCAGATTTGTCCCGTTCTATCTTCTGATGCTCTAATGAAACATTCCTCCTGATGAAGTCATCAGTGAATCTGAACCTATATAAGCTCTATAACGGGGGGGGGGGGCACGGACACAGGGGACTGTGAACCTCTATCAACACCCATGACTCATCATCAACCAACCACACGTTAAAGCAATCAATCAATGTGTTGGTGGGCGAGCGAGAGGTGAGTTAGCATGGCTTGTTGTTAGCAGGCACACTCCGGGTCTATTGCTACTGAAAACAGCCCTTCAGCACAACGGCAGCCGACGAGCTGGAAGCTCTGCTGCCGTCTTCTACTCTCCATAGAACCTGGTGAAACAGCCCAGGTGGTGCCGGAGAGGAAGGACCCCTCTGGTTACCATGACAATAGAGACAGAGGGAGTCGCAGACACCGCGGGGTTAAACACGTTTCCAACATGGGGTCGTGCGTGTATCCAAGGTAACAGAGTTCCTGTGATTCCCGATGCTCCGAGTGTTGTCCTGTAGATCCACAGGAGTCCGTTATTGCTCTGCAGCGTTAGTCTCTGTGTGCAAATAGAAGTGGAGCAGCTTCACTCAGCATTCATGTCCCCAAAACCACCAAAACACCAATGAATGAATGAATAATAAATAAAATAGTCTCTAGATGTGAAGCTTCCTGTGAAAGTTTGAACCCAGGCTGCCCGAGTTTCCCTCTAACTGGTTTTTAGAGTTTTGTCTGGATTCTTCGTGTCGTTTGGTAAAAACCTGACGCAGAAGCCATTTTAGCCATTTCCAGGTTGTAGTCTGGTCCTGCCGTCGGGTCACATGGTTCTGGACTACCTGCTCATTCATGTTCCTGGGAACAAGGTGGACTTGGGACAGCAGCAGCTCAGGAGGTGGGCGGGTGTCCAGTAACCGGAGGGTTGCAGGTTCCATCCCGGCTCCGACCAGAGAATGCTGCTGTCGTGTCCTTGGGCCAGACACCTAACCCACCTCCGTCAGGACAGCTGTGGCTACATCGTAGCTCATGCCCACCAGCGTGTGAATGGGTGATTGTGTTGTGAAGCACCTTGGGGGGCTGTAGAACCCTAGAAGGAGCTATACACACAGGACATCTGATGTTTACCTGCTCCGAGAGAGCAGGTGACTTTTCCTGAGACAATCTGATGCTCTGGTTTAGTCTCACTGGTTCTGGAGGCATCTGGGTTCCTGGTACCAGCTAACACCCGGACTGGAACCAGGTGTGGGTGGTGTTTCAGACCTGAACAGGTCCCAGATCCACGCAGAGACCCGTTCTCTGGGTGGATCCTACCTGCAGGTTTCAGATGCTTCTACAAGTCCAATGAGAGGCGAGACAGGAAGTCCAGACCTTCAGGTGTAACGGGTCCAGGTACAGGACAGGTGTGTGTGAGATCACTGCGTGCTGCTCCTAGACCGAGACAAGGTTGGAGCAGTCTGGAGTTTTCAGATAAAACACGTTTTTGGTTCTGATGAGCCACACTTAATTAGTTTAACCTTTAAAAAGTCAAGAATCAACAAGAAATAAAATCTAAGAAGGTCCAGGTCCTGCTGTCAGGGCCAGGGCCCAGGTCCGGTTCTGGTTCTGATGAGCCAAGCTGATCCGTCTGGACCAGAATCAGGATCCAGTTTCAGGACTTGGGTCAACACTGTTGTGTGTCAAACTCCAACCAGACGGAGCAGGTGATTGGTCAAACTGGTTCTGACTGGTTTAAACAGTCCTGCCAAAACTGAGGTCCCGACCCAGACCCTCCAGCCCAAACTACAGCGGCACCAAAATCCCGTCATGTGTTTGTTTTAGTTTTGGCTTTCCCACAGGAGAAGACAAAACTTCTCTCCATCAGGACACGTCCATCAGGGCTTATCCATCCAGACCCCTCCCTCTGGGCGCCTCCCTCTGGACGCCTCCCTCTGCACGCCTCCCTCTGGATGCCTCCCTCTGGATGCCTCCCTCTGGACGCCTCCCTCTGGATGCCTCCCTCTACACGCCTCCCTCTGGATGCCTCCCTCTGGGTGCCTCCCTCTGGACGCCTCCCTCTGGGCGCCCCCCTCTGGACGCCTCCCTCTGCACGCCTCCCTCTGGACGTCTCCATCCAGGCGCCTCCCTCTGGATGTCTCCATCCAGGCGCCTCCCTCTGGATGTCTCCATTCAGGCGCCTCCCTCTGCACGCCTCCCTCTGGGCGCCTCCCTCTGCACGCCTCCCTCTGGACGCCTCCCTCTGGACGCCTCCCTCTGGACGCCTCCCTCTGGACGCCTCCCTCTGGACGCCTCCCTCTGGGCGCCTCCCTCTGGATGCCTCCCTCTGGGCGCCTCCCTCTGGATGCCTCCCTCTGCACGCCTCCCTCTGGGCGCCTCCCTCTGCACGCCTCCCTCTGGACGCCTCCCTCTGGATGTCTCCATCCAGGCGCCTCCCTCTGGATGTCTCCATTCAGGCGCCTCCCTCTGCACGCCTCCCTCTGGGCGCCTCCCTCTGCACGCCTCCCTCTGGACGCCTCCCTCTGCACGCCTCCCTCTGGACGCCTCCCTCTGGGCGCCTCCCTCTGGATGCCTCCCTCTGGGCGCCTCCCTCTGGATGCCTCCCTCTGCATGCCTCCCTCTGCACGCCTCCCTCTGGATGCCTCCCTCTGGGCGCCTCCCTCTGGACGCCTCCCTCTGGGCGCCTCCCTCTGCACGCCTCCCTCTGGACGCCTACCTCTGGATGTCTCCATCCAGGCGCCTCCCTCTGGATGTCTCCATCCAGGCCCCTCCCTCTGGGCGCCTCCCTCTGGACGCCTCCCTCTGGATGCCTCCCTCTGGACACCTCCCTCCGGACGCCTCCCTCTGGATGTCTCCATCCAGGCGCCTCCCTCTGCACGCCTCCCTCTGGGTGCCTCCCTCTGCACGCCTCCCTCTGGATGCCTCCCTCTGCACGCCTCCCTCTGGATGCCTCCCTCTGCACGCCTCCCTCTGGATGCCTCCCTCTGGGTGCCTCCCTCTGGGCGCCTCCCTCTGGATGCCTCCCTCTGCATGCCTCCCTCTGCACGCCTCCCTCTGGGCGCCTCCCTCTGGATGCCTCCCTCTGCACACCTCCCTCTGGACGCCTCCCTCTGGATGTCTCCATTCAGGCGCCTCCCTCTGCACGCCTCCCTCTGGGCGCCTCCCTCTGCACGCCTCCCTCTGGACGCCTCCCTCTGGATGTCTCCATCCAGGCCCCTCCCTCTGGGCGCCTCCCTCTGGGCGCCTCCCTCTGGATGTCTCCATTCAGGCGCCTCCCTCTGCACGCCTCCCTCTGGATGCCTCCCTCTGCACGCCTCCCTCTGGATGCCTCCCTCTGGGTGCCTCCCTCTGGACGCCTCCCTCTGCACGCCTCCCTCTGGATGTCTCCATCCAGGCGCCTCCCTCTGGATGCCTCCATCCAGGCGCCTCCCTCTGCACGCCTCCCTCTGGATGCCTCCCTCTGGACGCCTCCCTCTGGATGCCTCCCTCTGGGCGCCTCCCTCTGGATGCCTCCCTCTGGGACCTCCCTCTGGACGCCTCCCTCTGGATGTCTCCATTCAGGCGCCTCCCTCTGCACGCCTCCCTCTGGACGCCTACCTCTGGATGTCTCCATCCAGGCGCCTCCCTCTGGATGTCTCCATCCAGGCGCCTCCCTCTGGATGTCTCCATTCAGACGCCTCCCTCTGGGTGCCTCCCTCTGGACGCCTCCCTCTGGGCGCCCCCCTCTGGACGCCTCCCTCTGCACGCCTCCCTCTGGACGCCTCCCTCTGGACGCCTCCCTCTGGACGCCTCCCTCTGGGCACCTCCCTCTGGACGCCTCCCTCTGGATGTCTCCATCCAGGCGCCTCCCTCTGGGCGCCTCCCTCTGGATGCCTCCCTCTGGGCACCTCCCTCTGGACGCCTCCCTCTGGATGTCTCCATCCAGGCGCCTCCCTCTGCACGCCTCCCTCTGGGCGCCTCCCTCTGGATGCCTCCCTCTGCACGCCTCCCTCTGGATGCCTCCCTCTGGGCGCCTCCCTCTGGGCGCCTCCCTCTGGACGCCTCCCTCTGGACGCCTCCCTCTGGGCGCCTCCCTCTGGGCGCCTCCATCAAAGTGCAGTACAGTGACAGTAAAATGTAAACTCAAAGTGCAAACGAGGCAGAGAAAAAGAACAAAATGAAGATGAAGCAGATTTTGGGGGTTCTGAGGTGATATTGTTTCTCCTCCTGTCAGCACCTCTTTCTGCTCCTCCAGAATCCTCCTTAAAACTCCTCAGTTAAAAGAGACGTTTTTTTTACTTACTCTAGAAAATATAAAAAAATAGTAATAATTGTACCGATATTAAAAGACTCGTTACATCAACAACGTTATATTTTACTACCAAAATGATTTGTTTGAATAGCTCCGCCCTCCTCAAGCGTAGGGAAACCCACCCCCCACCCCCCCCATGATAAGTGATGTGTGATATAGTTACTCGGAGCTGTTCGGGTCCAAACCGTCGGTTCTGTTCCACACGACAGAACCGATCTCATTTCATCTGGTTTTTGCTCCAAAAGAAGGCAGACGAGGTACCTTATCTCACAAGGTTCCTCTGGGTCCAGGAAAAGGTTTGACCTTTAAAGTAGTAAATGTTTCACTTCTTCTGCCCTTTCGTTTGACTGGTTCTTCCCAGGTTCCTCGGCTACGATACATTCAGTAAACAACAGAACTAAAAGACTTGATGGACCCACAGCAGGCTTTGGTCTGTTTGGGTTCCTGCTATGGTTCTGCTTCCATCGTTAAGTCCGGTTCAGGCTCCGGCGGTGGCTGTTTACTCAAATCCATGTTTTTGGTTTCAACAACAGTTTGTTCCGTGACGAGTGGTTGGGGGCTCTCAGGTGCTGCTCGGGTCACACTGTCGTAGGATGGAGGTAACGAGGTGGACGAAACTGTCTCAGAGCGCTCCATCCTTAACAAACTGGAGCCGTAGTTTTCCTTCATCATGGTGGCGATCAGCCCTTCTTTCTCTGGTGCGTCCTCTCCAAAGATCACCTCAACAGGTTCCTCGCCTTCAGCAGGTACGTGTCCCGGTGTGGTGATCTGCCGATATAGGTAGGAGGCGGCCTTCAGTTGCCGTCTCACCAGGTGTCTGCGGTAGCACCTCTGGATGATGGTGGCAGAGACTTCTTCTTGTTTGCGTCTCAGAGTTGTGGTGATTGGCTCGTAGGAGATCTTGGATGGGTTGGCCATCATAAACTTCTCCTCCATTTGCTGCTTGAGTGCATCCATCTCACCTGACTCGCCAAGGACACGCTTGGTGAAAGCAAAAAGAATGTCCAGGCAGTGGATCTTGTCTCCACTGACCATGGGCAAGTCCATGGAGATAAGTTTGATCTTGTTGGGTTTGGCAATGCGCAGCGGCTCCAGTAATGAGTCTGCAAAGTCTGACAGCTTGGAGTACTCGATGAACTGAGTTGCTTCAGGGTCAAACTTCTCCCAAACCTCGTAGAACATTTCAAAGTCGTCTTCGCTCAACGGTTCTGTGCTTTCTTCTGTGGCCACACTGAAGTTCTCCAGAATGATGGCAATGTACATGTTAACCACGATGAGGAAGGAGATGATGATGTATGTGACAAAGAAGGTGATGCCCACCGACGGGTTCCCACAGTTTCCCTTGACCGTGGTGCCAGTGTGAGGAAGGTGGGCATCACACTCCTCTGGGGAGTTGTTGAGGATGGGGCTGAGCAGGCTGTCCCACCCTGCAGAGGTGGTGATCTGGAATAAACAGATCATGCTGTTCCCAAAGGTTTCAAAGTTAAACATGTCGTCGATCCCCGCCTGCCGCTTCACGTAGGCAAAGTTAGCCATGCCAAAGATGGCGTAGATGAACATGACGAGGAAGAGGAGGAGTCCGATGTTGAAGAGAGCAGGAAGAGACATCATGAGGGCAAACAATAGTGTTCGAATGCCCTTTGCACCCCTGATGAGGCGAAGAATGCGTCCAATCCGAGCCAGTCGGATGACTCGGAACAGGGTCGGAGAGACAAAGTACTTCTCTATGATATCAGCCAGAACAATCCCTGGAAGACAAAACCAAAGTCAAATAAAGACACGAACTTAGAGGCTGCTCAGTTCTCTGGAGGGGTGGGCGCCCTCGTTTTGTATCATGGGTTAAAAAGACAATTAAACTAAGATAAAGACTCCCAGGTTATTGCTGCAGATCAACTTACTGTAGATGTGTCGGACGAAACATTAATCCAGGAGTGAATTTACACAATATCACTATCACTGGTACTTCCTGAGAAAGAACCTACATATAATCAGAAGAATTTAAGTCAGGCCTTAGATCCCACCAGGCCTTGTCCAAAGGCACTACTTCGTCTGTGAAGTGCTCTTGGAGGAAGTGTGAAGTAAGGCTTCAAACGTGTGGTGCACAAGTGTGCACATAATTGGCAAACTGGGAAGCATTGCATCATTGATCGCAACACTTGCCTGGATGCTGGTCGCTGTCATTCTTTATTTTTTAAAACCTTTATTAACAACTTTCAAACAAACAAACAACTTGAAACAAATGTTAAAGTTAAAGTTAAAAGTTAAAGTCCCATTAGTTGTCACACACACAGGTGTGTGTGCGAAATTTGTTCTCCGCATCTGACCCATCCCCTGGGGGAGCGGTGAGCTGCAGACACAGCCGCGCTCAGGAACTATTTGGTGGTTTAACCCCCCAATCCAACCCCTTAGTGCTGAGTGTCAAGCAGGGAGGCGTTGGGTCCCATTTTTCCAAAGTCTTTGGTATGACCCGACCAGGAATCGAACCCTGATCTCCCAGTCTCAGGGCGGACACTCTACCACTAGGCCACTGAGCTGCTTTGTCTCAAACATCCGGAGCATCAACTAATCGTCCTAAAATGAACTACTTTCATTAGGCAATACAAGCCTTTTCTCCTGCAGCAACACCTTGTAGGTAATACCCTTCACCCAAGTTCGCATCGATGCAGACTTGGGTGAAGTGCAGATCAAGGCTGCAAAAGGGGTGCGATCAACTTCCGCACTGGATAATCGGGACACCCTACGCACTCGCACCCATGGCCAGGATCGCGCAGTTTAAGGGTGCAAGTGTGGAGGTGTGAGTGTTGGGATTGGGCCAGAGTCTCGGAGCTGGCAGAGAACCCAACGACTGAGTTGAGCTGAGTCAAGCCCTGATGCACTGAGTTGCTTTAGGCTGAGTAATGCTGTTGGAAAAGGCCTGTTAGAGACCCAGTGTGTGTGTTACGATGAATTAGAGACCTTGGTAAACATGCGGGACAACTTGATATACAGTAAGACAGATGACCTTCAGTGACCTATCAGTTACTTGCACTCAGGCCCCTCCCACATCAGCATCTCCTAACAGAGTTTCAAACTGCATCCATACGCTGATGATACCCTCATCTATCCACCAAGAAGGTTCTCAGCCTCACCACAACCTTCAGTTTCACTGACTTCCTGGTTGAGATCTTAAATCCTTCTTCTCAGCTACACCTGAGGACACTTCCATCACCACTTGGGATGCTGCCTCCTCAACTTAGGACAAGAGCAGGAGATCTTAACAACCCCAGGACCAGCAAGCTAAGACCTAACCTTAACATATTCCTGTCATCCTGGACATGAGCTGTTGGAGGTGCCCCCTTCTGGTGGTAGGATTAGGTCCATCAGGACCAGAACCTTCAAGGGACAGCTTCTCCCCTCTTCTACTAGACTCATCAACTCACTTCCTTTATGGGTGGATTTCAAAACCTTCTGAATGTTAGGACAGCAGTCCGAGGATGAAGATAAAACCTGAACAGATACAAGAAGAAGGGCTCACCAACGATGGACAGGATGACAACCACAAAGTCGAAGATGTTCCAGCCAACGGTGAAGAAGTAGCAGCGCAGCGCTATAATCTTGATGATGCATTCAGTGGTGAAGATGATGATGAAGGCCAGGTTGATGTGGTAGAGGATCTTCTCCATGTGAGGGGACTGCTCGTCCGTCTCCACCATCATGGTGATCATATTGAGGAGGATCAGCACCATGATAAGGATGTCAAAGGCCTGCTTCCCAACCAGGTCAAAAAAGAATCCCTGCAGAGAGTTCTACAGAAGAAGAGAGTTTACCTGATTACTTCAGGCTACAAAGCAGAATCTGGGCTTTTATTGTGAAAGGGTTTGGTACCAGAGGTCTCGGAATGGGCTTCTGAGGCTTCTTGGAGCCCAGTTTCTTCATGGCATTGTAGTACTTCTTCTGTTCTTCAGTCATAAAGATGTCCTGTCCTCCTAAGTGAAGAAAGATAATGACTTGTTATTTTTACTGAAACAAAACCAAACCACCAGCCTGAGGCTCCGCCCACGCGGATCCACTTTTTCCAGCTTAGTTTGAGAGATTTGACTGGATTGATCCTGCTAGTGGATGAATAAAGTCCCCCCCTCGGCTCTTATCTTTCGTTTTTGTTGGTTGAAGTTGTCGATGATGACTCCAATGAAGAGGTTGAGGGTGAAGAAGGAGCCGAAGATGATGAAGATGACAAAGTAGAGGTACATGTAGAGGTTGACCTCTTTGATCGGCTGCTCCTCGACCTGAAGCAGCAAATAAAAAGGGTTCATGTTTAATTTAGACTCTGTAGACACCAGCTGATGTCGTGTAAACGTCTAACCTTCTCTGCTGAACAGGTAGAGATGAAATATTTGGTGTTTTTTATTTGAAATCTGAACTTACTGCTCTGGAATCCACAGCAGCGTACATGATGTCCATCCAGCCTTTAAATGTTGCCTTAAACAAAGCAAATAAATGATCAGTCATTTAAAGTTGATCTTTAATCCTGAGTTGTGATTAAAGTTAGCGAGCCTGGGTCGACACTCCGTTATTGATCTATTAAATGGATCCTTTCTCTGCCCTGAGATTTGAATCTGGTGACACTGGCTTAAAACCCAGGAAAAATACGCGCTGAATAAATTCTGAAATATGGTGACTCTGTTCCTTAGATCAGCTGTCTGATGTGATCTGATGTTTCTGTGTGGGTTTGTCTGCATCACCACATCACCATAGCAACGCTCTGCTCACTTCCTGCATGTACATGAAGTAAAAAAATCTGTTTAAACAGTAAATCAGTAGAAAATAGTTCCTGCTGCTGATTTTATCAATGAAGAATCATCAGCTCCTTCTCTATGTGTGTGTGTATGCGTGCGTGTGTGCGAGTGTGTGTGTGTGTTTGCATGCGTGCGTGAGTGTGTGCATGTGCGTGCGTGTTTGTGCGCGTGGGTGTGCGCGTGCGTGAGAGTGTGTGTGTGTGCGTGAGTGTGTGTACGTGTGCGTGTGTGTGTGTGCGTAAGTGCGTGTATCTAGTGGTCATAAGCGATAACCCTAGTGGTCATTAGTGATGTCTCTAGTGGTCATTAGTGAGAACCCTAGTGGTCATTAGTGATGTCTCTAGTGGTCATTAGTTATGTCCCTAGTGGTCATTAGTGATATCCCTAGTGGTCCTTAGTTATGTCTCTAGTGGTCATTAGTGATAATCCTATTGGTCATTAGTGATAATCCTAGTGGTCATTAGGGATAATCCTATTGGTCATTAGTGATAATCCTATTGGCCATTAGTGATAACCCTAGTGGTCATTAGTCATAATCCTAGTGGTCATTAGGGATAATCCTATTGGTCATTAGTGATAATCCTATTGGTCATTAGTTATGTCTCTAGTGGTCATTAGTGATAATCCTATTGGTCATCAGTGATAACCCTAGTGGTCATCAGTGATAACCCTAGTGGTCATTAGGGATAATCCTATTGGTCATTAGTGATAATCCTATTGGTCATTAGTGATAACCCTAGTGGTCATTAGTTATGTCTCTACTGGTCATTAGTGATGTCCCTAGTGGTCATTAGTGATAACCCTAGTGGTCATTAGTTATGTCTCTACTGGTCATTAGGGATGTCCCTAGTGGTCATTAGTCATGACCCTAGTGGTCATTAGTGATGTCTCTTGTGGTCGTTAAGTGATAACTCTAGTGGTCATTAGTGATAACCCTAGTGGTCCTTAGTTATGACTCTAGTGGTCATTAGTGATGCCCCTAGTGGTCATTAGTGATATCCCTAGTGGTCATTAGTGATGTATCTAGTGGTCATTTGTGATGACCCTAGTGGTCATTAGTGATAACCCTAGTGGTCCTTAGTTATGTCTCTAGTGGTAATTAGTGATAATCCTATTGGTCATTAGTGATAATCCTAGTGGTCATTAGGGATAATCCTATTGGTCATTAGTGATAACCCTAGTGGTCATTAGTTATGTCTCTACTGGTCATTAGGGATGTCCCTAGTGGTCATTAGTCATGACCCTAGTGGTCCTTAGTGATGTATCTAGTGGTCATTAGTGATATCCCTAGTGGTCATTAGTGATATCTCTAGTGGTCATTAGTGATGTCTCTAGTGGTCATTAGTGATATCCCTAGTGGTCATTGGTGATGTATCTAGTGGTCATTAGTGATAACCCTAGTGGTCATCAGTGTTAATTTTGACAGGAAATTTTAATTTTATTTTAGTCTTAGTCTTTTGGCTAAAAATTAATTTTAGTTTTAGTCCCATTTTGGTGGATGAAAATTACAAATAATTTTAGTCGATAAAAATGAGCAATTTTAGTCAACAAAATGCATATAATTTTTCTAATGAAGTAATTTCCTACTTTTGTATAGAGCACGGAAAAACTAGTGTAATTTAATACACAGGGTCCAAACTCTTAACCACCACTGATCAGATATAGCACACACAGCTAAGAACATAGAATATTTGAATAAAAAAAAACAAAACACTTCACATGTTTAACACTTAAGTGTTTAATAAATAACAAAAAGCACACTGGGAATTACAAAGGTGCTCTTTTTAGCAATTGCACAACAAGAATTTACAAGAACAGCAAATTTAAACATGTTAACCCTGAGTCTGTAGATATTCACTTGTTACAACACAGGCTCAACCAAACAGTGTGAATATTTATTTGCTGCAATTCATTTTGAGAAAAGCACTTTGTGCTAGTGTGACCTTTGCTCGGTTGCGTTTCCCTCTAGTGAGGTCACCTGTGATACTGAACACTCTTTCTGCAAAAGATTGAGAAGCTGGCATTGCCAATATATCTAATGCTAATGGTTTCAGGCTGGGATAAAATGTGTCACATTTTCCAAGCCAAAACTCCATTCCCGTTTCACAAGTGATGGACTGTGAGAGCTCTTCCTTATACTGGCTTATCTGCTGTCTAACACTACACTTGGAAGATTTTGGTTTAGGCTTTGTTCTGAATTTGGAGAGACAAAACACGTCTGAGACAAACTCACCTCACACCGTCCAGAGTTTGTTCTTTAAAGCTTCTATTAAATCCACCGTGTTGACGTATTTTAACAAGTTTCCTCTACGCCGCATTTTTTGCTGCAGGAGTTAAAGTTTACATTACGGAGCAAAAGTTCGGCAGACGCGTTTGTTTATATTTGGCCGCTGCATGCCGGTTGTGGGGAGGGAGGGGGGACTCTGTGCTGCACACAGACAGCTGGTGTGATCAGCTCTGAAAAGCTCCACGGCTAGTCCCGCCTGTTCAATTTGTTGATTGGTCCTTTTATTTGCGTCATGCATCTTTCCTGTCTTCTGAACAATGTTCAGCATACCGCGCATACCTGCCCCTTTGTACTATTCGGGGTCTGTCTTCTCTCACGTCCCGCACATTCACGGCACGCCACGCCCCTTGTCTTCTACTACGTTCGTGTCTCACAACAACACAATAGGCGCACCGCACCATGGACTGCCATGTAGAGCGTCATCATGGATTGTCGTCTCGTCTTTCATTCGTTCACTAAAAGTTTCAATCAATTTAATTATCGTCTTCGTCTTTTTCCAAGCTTTAATTTTGGAATTTTCTTTCATTTTCGTCTGTAGATATATTTTCGTGACGAAAAAAAAAGACGAAAATATTTTGTCAACAAAATTAACACTGGTGGTCATTAGTGATGTCTCTAGTGGTCATTAGTTATAACCGTAGTGGTCATTAGTGATGTATCTAGTGGTCATTAGTTATAACCGTAGTGGTCATTAGTGATGTATCTAGTGGTCATTAGTTATAACCGTAGTGGTCATTAGTGATGTATCTAGTGGTCATTAGTGATGTCCCTAGTGGTCATTAGTTATAACCCTAGTGGTCATTAGTGATGTCTCTAGTGGTCATTAGTTATAACCATAGTGGTAATTAGTGATGTATCTAGTGGTCATTAGTTATAACCGTAGTGGTCATTAGTGATGTATCTAGTGGTCATTAGTGATGTCCCTAGTGGTCATTAGTTATAACCCTAGTGGTCATTAGTGATGTCTCTAGTGGTCATTAGTTATAACCATAGTGGTAATTAGTGATGTATCTAGTGGTCATTAGTTATAACCGTAGTGGTCATTAGTGATGTATCTAGTGGTCATTAGTGATGTCCCTAGTGGTCATTAGTTATAACCCTAGTGGTCATTAGTGATGTCTCTAGTGGTCATTAGTTATAACCATAGTGGTCATTAGTGATGTATCTAGTGGTCATTAGTTATAACCGTAGTGGTCATTAGTGATGTATTTAGTGGTCATTTGTGATGTCCCTAGTGGTCATTAGTTATAACCCTAGTGGTCATTAGTGATGTCTCTAGTGGTCATTAGTGGGCTGCATGGTGGCGCAGTGGTTAGCACTGTTGCCTCGCAGCACGAAGGTCGCAGGTTCAAAACTCGGCTGCGGCCTTTCTACGTGGAGTTGCGTGTTCTCCCCATGCATGCGTGGGTTTCCTCCGGGTACTCCGGTTTCCCCCACAGATCACAACATGCCCTATAGGTTAAAAAAAAAATTGTAAGTCGCTTTGGGTAAAAGCGTCTGCTAAGCACATAAACATAAACATAGTTATAACCGTAGTGGTGATTAGTGATGTATCTAGTGGTCATTAGTTATAACCGTAGTGGTCATTAGTGATGTATCTAGTGGTCATTAGTGATGTCTCTAGTGGTCATTAGTTATAACCGTAGTGGTCATTAGTGATGTATCTAGTGGTCATTAGTGATGTCTCTAGTGGTCATTAGTTATAACCGTAGTGGTCATTAGTGATGTATCTAGTGGTCATTAGTTATAACCGTAGTGGTCATTAGTGATGTCTCTAGTGGTCATTAGTTATAACCGTAGTGGTCATTAGTGATGTATCTAGTGGTTATTAGTGATGTCTCTAGTGGTCATTAGTTATAACCGTAGTGGTCATTAGTGATGTATCTAGTGGTCATTAGTTATAACCGTAGTGGTCATTAGTGATGTATCTAGTGGTCATTAGTTATAACCGTAGTGGTCATTAGTGATGTATCTAGTGGTTATTAGTGATGTCTCTAGTGGTCATTGGGGTTAGGATTTGGGTCTGGTTCCAGTCAGACTCCTGCTTTGATCATTATAATACATTTCTGAGTTCTGCAGCATGTTTTTTAGCTGAGAGAAATTTCCAGATGCCAATTGAAAGTTTGTCCCCACCAACTGTTGCTGAACCCAAAGACAAAATGCTGAGATGTTCTGAGTGATTTGTTGCCAAGGCGACTGGATTCTAAAAAAGCTCAAGTTTGGGTCAAGCAGCAACCGCTGTGATTCAGCATTTGTTCCTTTACTTTTCTCCATCCTCCCCTTTGTCTCTGTGTCACTCTGTGCTTCAGAATCTCTCCACTGCATCTTTATCCATTTTCATGACTTGTTTTCAGCTCCATCCTTCCTCCTCCAGGGCTCTGCTTCTTTCTTTTCACTTGTTATTGGACCTTTTCTCTAGCTCTACATGTAGCTCCCACCCCCCACACCTGGCTGGAGCTGCTCTAAAAATACACGCCTCTCAGACGCTGATTTATTGGAGGCTCTCAGGACGCCCGTGGTGGGCGAAAGAGAGCGAGGGGTAGAAGAAGGTGAAGAAAAAAGGCAGAAGAGGGAGGAGGTGGCGCCTGAGGGCGGTGGAGGAGAGAGGAGGTGATGAGAGGATGAGGACTGATGAAAAGGAAGAAAAAAAATCGGGAGAAAAGTGCTCTTGTTTCTCCTGTTGCTGCTCCTGCTTGCCCTCCTGCGTCTCCTCTGTTAACCTCCCCAATTCTCCTGTATTCTTGGTGTTTCTTAGTTTTGCACAAACTTGTTTATTTTGATTCCTATAGAAAATTTGCAGGTTTTCTCAGTTTCTTGTTTCTAGTTGTTGTTCATGCAAACCAGTTTTTTATAGTTTATAAATTTTCTGACAAAAAAAGTTCAGTTTATTCTGATTATTAATGAGTTGAGAACATGAAGAGTTTTCAGTTAACCAAAATAATAACTGGATCCTTTAATATAAACAAACTCAAACAAAGACGACATTTAATTTGGGGTTTCTCCAAAAAAAAAAAAGAGAATCTGATGTGAATACATGAGATTAACCAGGATTATCTCCCTAATCTCTAACTGATCATTCCTAACTCTCATCAGCGAGGAAGAGAACAGAGAGGAAGCTTAGTGAACAAAAGTTAGAGAGAAGCAGGAAGACAGTTCCTCCTGTCGTCTGGGGAGGAGGAGCTGCAGGAGGAGGAGGGGTAGGAGGAGTCTGAAGCTCTTTCACAGTAAACAGAAATGTAAAGGTGAACTTTAGGAGCTGTGGAGCTTTCAGCACTTCCTGGTGAGCTTTTCTCTCCACAACTTGGAGCTGACAACAGGAAGCAGAACTCTGTTAAAGACCTCTGGGGAACGTTTCTGCGTCCGACTCACAGCCGACCCAGCAGGAAAGGTCACGGGACCCAGCAGTGAGCAGGTGAGCTCACCTGGAGAAATTCTGGTTCTCTTTAGAAAACGGAACTCAAAGACGGATTAATCCTTGAATTTGAGTTTTTACATGGTTTCATCAAAATAAAGCATGATGGTGCCGACATATTTAAAATCCTAATTAACAGGTTCCTATTGGGGCCAGTAGGGGAGCTGGCTCCCTGGAGGGCTAAGCCCAACCAGCCATTCCTCCCCATCCCCGCATATTTCTCTCCTCCTGTTCCCTCACATCATCACACAAACATACACATAGGACCTTGGGGGGTGGGCAAGTCAGGGAGTGCGGGTATGGACCCCATTTCCGCATTCCTGTGGCAACCTGCCCCCCAATTTTATTTGCACCTTATACACTTCCACTGACGACGTTCCACACAAACACACACTTAGGGCCTTGGGAGTGAGCACATTCAACGGCATTTGGCAGGGGGATATTTCAGCCTCCTCCCGGGTGCCAGTGCCCACTTCCAATTTTAAACCGCACTTAGACACTGATGGCTGAAGGTGTGAGTGGGGTGGTGCAGTGGCATCAGCGGGCATAGGCCGGATGATGCCCGCACTGCCCGCTCACCACAGCCATGGAATACACCTCATGATTACACAACACTATATTGGAGCAGGCGGAGGGAGACTAGGGGTCTTTGCCACCTCTGTTGTTGCTAGGCTTCCTGGGGCTGGAGGCTAGGAGGGAGATCTGGCCGTCTGGTTGGGGTCTGGGGTGGTGGGTTGCTGTGCTCAGCGTTGGGCGGGGGAGCCTGCTCATCAGCACCCCAGCAGAAAGGGTCAAACTCTGGTAACCGGTGATGGTTGTACCCAATGTGCAGCAGTACTGGGACTAGAGTGAATAGGGAGTGTATGGGGAGCATGAGTGGGTGTCCGGCGTGCATTTTTGTAAGTCTTGGGTTGTATGTGCATGTGTGAGCATGAGGGAGGGAGTGTGTGACTGTGTTTGTGTATGACTGTATATGTCAGGTGGGGCCTTTGACTCCTCCCCTCTCCTGGAACTTCTCTTGATGATATAGATCTTTGTCCCCCTCCCCCTGCCACACCTGGTGTGAGGGGTTGTGCCGTGGTCTGCCTGAGTGTTCCTGGCAACTGGGTCTGGGGGTTTAAGATTTTGGCATCTGCCTGATAGATCCCGGTGGCTGCCTGGTGGGGTCTGGGTCCCTGGGCTCTGCTGGGTCCCCGGCGGGGGTGGTCGCCCCTGGGTCCCGGGTCGCTGGGTCCCGGGCTCGGCCGGCTAGGGGGTGGGAGGCTGCGGGCGGGCCTGTGGGCTTGCCGCTGATATCTCCCGGGACTCTGCCGGCTGCTGGTTGTGGCCCCCCGGGGCGATCCTCTGTGCCTCTCGAGGGGGGCGGGGGCCTTTCTGGTTGCAGTCTCCTTGGGGTTCCTGTGTTCTGGGGCAGCGCCTGGATCTCTGGGACTTGGAGCTCCCCCCGTCTCCTGCGCATCTTTGGGGGGCGGATCTGTGGTCCCTCACACTCTCTGTTGGACGCTCCTATAGAGAAACCTTACATAAACAAGCGCGTGTACACACACAGGTGCTCACATGGTGCTCTCAAAAGTATGGGCTTGGGCACGTTAAACACAGGTCTTAAGACTATGGTGGGCACTTAATGCACTGTGATTTGTTATCGTGATTCTTCAGTTAAGCAATGTTGATTATATATTTTTTCATCAAGTTGACGCAGTGATAGCTAGATCTTGTATTGTTGTTGTGTCCCTTTTTTTTGTCCTTTTGCTTTTTTTTTGTCTTTTTCTGCAGGTCTAGAAGCAGACTCTTGTTCATTGTTTATTTTTGTGGAACCCCCCTCTCTCTCCCCACCTTTTCTTTTCCTTTCTCTTTCACCTCTGTCTCCGTGTCTAGTCGGAATTACAAAGCATTCAACAACAATAACAATAAAGTTTTAAGTATCAGGCGTGACATTAAAAGCAAACGCTTTGATGCTCCACCTGAGAGTAAATCTGTAAGGCTTGTCACCAGCATTCAGACATCAATTCTGCTTGCTTCACAGCCAGACAGGACACGGTAAAAAAATAAAATAAAAAAAATAAAAAATTAAAAATCCTAATTAACATCCTGTCAGGTTCGAGTGGCTGAGCTGAAGCGTAGCGGAGGTTGTTTGTAGCATAACTGCGTGACCCAGACACGGAGTGGCTAGCGTTGGGTTTAAACAGAGCACGCGGCTTTGTTCTGGGAACGGCGGCGCAGCGCTCAGAGAGAGCCGAGACCGAGCAGCAGTTCCGAATAGATAAGGAAGCCGACTTACTGGTAGTAGACTGCGTAGAAAGATCCCTTTCCTGGTTTGAGGGCTGGTAAGCCTAAGAACTCGGTTCAATGTCTGGTAGGAACGATGACTGAGTGATGAATGAGCGGTGGTGCTTCCGTAAATAGTGTCGGCGTGATGACGTTGACAAGCCACGCTGGTGATGGGAATGCTGGGAAGTGTAGTAGCCCACCGGTTTGGTCCATAGGGAGTGGTCAGCAGGAGGAGTTTGTGACAGGACCCCCCCAGCCCCCATCCCCCTCGAGGGACGGCCCCCGAAGTCCCAGGACGGCGGGCCCAGAAATCAGTCAGTAGGGCAGGGTCAAGAAACGAGCGAACGGGTTCCCAAGAGCGCTCCTCCGGACCGTAACCCTCCCAGTCCACCAGGTACTGCCAACCACGTCCCCGGCGGCGGGCGTCCAGAAACCTGCGGACCGTGTAAACACAATCCTCTTCCACACAGCGGGGCGGAGGCACCCGGGTCAGAGGAGGGTGGAGAGGAGAGGAGACCGCCGGCTTAAGCTGGGAGACATGGAAGACCGGGTGAATCCTGAGAGAGGCCTGAAGGCGCAGCCGGTAAGTGACCGGATTGATGACCTTAAGGACAGGGAAGGGACCCAGGAAGCAAGGAGCGAGCTTCAGGGAGCCCGTCGGCATCCTCAGATTGGCAGAAGAGAGCCACGCCTGGTCGCCAGGCCAGAAGGCGGAGCCAGGCCGGTGGCAGCGGCGATGCTGACGGGAGTACTCCGTGTTGGTCCGGGTGATGGCTGCACGGGCCCGTATCCAGGCAAGCCGACAGCGGCGGACCAGAGTCTGGGCAGCAGGGACCTCCACCTCAGGCACCCGATGGCTGAACAGAGGGGGCTGGAACCCATAACACGTCTCGAAGGGAGATAAACTCGTGGCAGAGGAGGTCTGGAGGTTGTGCGACAGTTCCGCCCACAGGAGGAAGCGGGGCCAGGTGGACGGCTGGGACGAGTCGAAGCAGCGTAAGTAACGACCAAGCTGCTGGTTGGCCCTTTCCGTCTGACCGTTGGTCTGCAGATGGTACCCAGAGGACAGACTGGTTGAAGCGCCGACCAAACGACAGAAGGCCTTCCAGAAGCGTGAGACGAACTGAGGTCCTCGGACGGATACCACGTCCTGGGGCAAACCATGGAGCCGCACCACCTGTTCAAGGAGCAGTTCGGCCATCCTCTTGGCAGTGGGGAGGCCGGCCAGGGCCACTAAGTGCACGGCCTTCGAGAAGCGGTCAGTGATGGTGAGTATAGTGTCCAGGTGGTCGACGGCGGGCAGGCCCGTGACAAAATCCAGACCGATGTGTGACCACAGCCGCTTGGGCACGGGGAGTGGTTGCAAGTCCCCGGCGACAGGTTGGTTGGAGGACTTGGACCGGGCACATACATCATATGCGGCAGTGAACTCGCGGACATCCCTCCTCATAGAAGGCCACCAGAGAGCCCGACGGAGGAACTGGAGGGTGCGGGCTTGGCCTTGATGTCCAGCGAGCTGCGAACAATGCCCCCACGTTAGTGCCTCCCATCGGCAGGCGGTCGGAATGTAGAGGCGGTTCGGGGGAGTCTCTGGGGGTGCCGGATCGGCAGGGAGAGCGGCCCAGATGGATTGTTCCAGAGGCCATTGGAGGGAGGCCAAGAAGCGTTGAGCCGGCAGGATGGTCAGAGGCTCCGGAGGGCTTGTATCCTGTGAGAAACGCTGAGACAGAGCGTCCGCCTTGAGGTTTTTGGAGCCGGGTCGGTAGGCGATGTGGAAATTGTACGGCTCGAAAAAGAGGGCCCACCAAGCCTGGCGAGGATTGAGTTGACGGGCAGTCTGAAGGTGTATTGGGTTCTGATGGTCGGTCCAGATCAGGAAAGGGTCGGTGGTACCCAAGAGCCACTGTTGCCACTCCTCCAGGGCCCATTTTATCGCCAGCAGTTCTTGGTCGATGACCCCATAGTTCTGCTGTGTAGGGGAGAACTTCCGGGAAAAGTAAGCGCAGGGGTGGAGCTTAGAGTCCGGGCCCCGTTGCAAGAGAACGTCCCCCGCTCCCACATCAGAGGCGTCCACCTCTATGACGAAGGGCCGGGTCAGGTCCGGGTGGAGGAGGATGGGTTCACTAACAAAGCGCCGGACCAGATCATGGAAGGCACGGGTAGCCTCCGGGGTAAGACGGAAAGGGCGAGGCTGGTTTGTAGCTTTGGTGAGGGAGGTCAGAGGTGCTGCGAGGGAACTGAAGTTGCGTATGAACCTGCGGTAGAAGTTTGAGAAGCCCAGAAAGCTTTGCACCTGTTTCAGGGTCATGGGTAGCGGCCACTGTGCTACTGCCTGAACCTTTTGTGGATCCATCCTCAGGCCCCGGGAGGAGATGGTGAAACCCAGGAAGGAGGTGGACTCCTGGTGAAACGCACACTTCTCCAGTTTGCAGTATAGATTGTGGTCCAGGAGGCGGGACAGAATGGCCTGAACATGCCGGATGTGTTCTTCGGCCGTGCGAGAGTATATGAGTATGTCATCCAGATATACAAAAACCCAGCGGCCCAACATGTCTCTTAGTACATCTGTGATGAATCGTTGGAAAACCGCGGGGCTATTGCAGAGGCCAAAAGGCATAACCAGGTACTCATACTGGTCGGTTGGTGTGATGAAGGTGGGCTTCCACTCCTCCCCCTCCTTGATGCGGATCAGGTTATAAGCACTGCGCAGATCCAGTTTGGTGAATAGGGCAGCTTGGGTGATGGTGTCCAGAGCGGTACCCACGAGAGGAAGAGGGTGACGATCCCGGATCGTTATCTTGTTCAACCCTCGGTCGTCGATACAGGGCCGGAGATCCCCCTCCTTCTTCTTCACAAAAAAAAATCCTGCGGCACCGGGGGATGTTGAGTGGTGGATGAACCCCTTCTGGAGGGCCTCGGTTATGTAGGAGTCCATTGCCTGGGTCTCCGCCGGAGAGAGAGAGTACAGGCGACCCCGGGGCGGGGTGGTACCGGGCTGGAGCCTGATCTCCAGATCATAAGGTCGATGAGGAGGTAACCTGGTAGTGGGTTCCTTGGCAAAGACCTGAGCGAGGTCGTGGTATTGTGGAGGAATGAGTGTCAGGTCTACATCCCTGGGAGGTGTTGATCTAGTCCAGGGTGTAGGGGAACTACAATGGGTCTGGCAACCCGCGCCCCAGGCCATGACCTTACTGGTGGACCAGGATATGTGAGGCTCATGGCGGCAGAACCAGGAGTGACCCAGGATGAGAGGAGTAGCCGGGGCCTGAATGACCAGGAAGTGAAGGGTCTCCAGGTGTTGGTTGATGGTCATGTGGAGGTCCTGGGTGGGTGAGAGGGTACGGCATGAGTGGGTGGCCGTCCACAGATGTGACAGGAATGTGTCGGTCGAGAGCAGTAAGGGGTATCTTGAGCTGGGTGACCAGTCCCTGGTCGATAAAACAGTCAGCGGCGCCGGTGTCTAGGAGAGCCTCCAGTCGGATCGGGCCTTGGTCCAGGTGGAGGGAGACCGGGAGAGTGGTGCGATGTGGGACTGAAAAAGTGGAGACTCCGGGCGGGACAGCCCCTACTCCGACCCGGAGGGACCGTTTCCTGGTCGTCTCGGGCACGTACCACGGTGGTGGCCCAAATCCCCACAGTAGGCGCATCGTCCTTCCTGATAACGCCGAGCCCGTTCCTCAGGGGTAAGATGTCCCAGCTGCATGAGTTCCTCCATCGGTTGGTTGCCCTGACGACGGGGTGACGTTCTGGTGTGGGCGGGAGCCAACATTGCGCTTGGTCGGTTCAGGATGCAGCGGTCCAATTGGAGGGCCAGGTCCACCGCCAGGTCCAAGGAGGTTGGGACCTCATGTCCGATCATGCCCTCACGGATTCGGGGGGACAATCCCTCCAGGTAAACGGCCTTCAGGGCGGCGTTATCCCAAGTCAACCGAGCGGCCGTAGTCTGGAAGCGGGAGGTGTAATGAGCCACCGTTTGGGAGCCCTGACGAAGTTGAAGTAGTCGGGTCTCATCCGCGACCTCGCTGCTGGGATGAACGAACGCCTTCTTCATCTCCTTCACAAAGGTCTCGTAACTGTTGCAGACAGGAGACTTCTGGTTGTACACAGCCGCCGCCCATTCGCCGGCCCGACCCGTCAGCAGGGAGGTCAGCAGGGCGACGCGAGAACAGGACGTGGGGTAGCGCGCCGGCTGGCACTCAAAAGTCATTGCTAGGATAGCCAGCATGCCTTCCGGGGACCCCCTGGTCCCATCCCACTTCTCTGGGAGGCTGAGACGTGGTTCCATGTTGTCGGTGACGGCTGAGGTTTGTCGTTGCAGGGCAGTGGAGAGCTGGACAACTAGCTCGCTAAGAGACTCGAGCTTAGAGGCTTGGCGATCTGCTACGGCACGAAGCTGGTTCATGTCTGCCGTCTGTCGATCTACAGTTGTGCGAAGTTGAGCTACTTCTGCACGCAGGTGAGCGAACTCCGCTGGGTCAACCTTGGACTCAGTCATCCTGTCAGGTTCGAGTGGCTGAGCTGAAGCGTAGCGGAGGTTGTTTGTAGCGTAACTGCGTGACCCAGACGCGGAGTGGCTAGCATTGGGTTTAAACAGAGCATGTGGCTTTGTTCTGGGAACGGCGGCGCAGCACTCGGAGAGAGCCGAGACCGAGCAGCAGTTCCGAATAGATAAGGAAGCTGACTTACTGGTAGTAGACAGCGTGGAAAGATCCTTTCCTGGTTTGAGGGCTGGTAAGCCTGAGAACTCGGTACAATGTCTGGTAGGAACGATGACTGAGTGATGAATGAGCGGCGGTGCTTCCGTAAATAGTGTCGGCGTGATGACGTCGACAAGCCACGCTGGTGATGGGAATGCTGGGAAGTGTAGTAGCCCGCCGGTTTGGTCCATAGGGAGTGGTCAGCAGAAGGAGTTTGTGACACATTCATAGCAGACCTAAAAGTCCCTTCAGCATCCTTTTGTTCTGCCATGTGGATCTCTGCTGCTTCCAGAAACACTCCAAACACAAAAAACAGCTGCATCCGTTTCCTGTCGGTTTTAGGAATCATCTGCCCAAAATGAGTCGTTTCAGAAAGATTCTCATTTGTGATGTCCCAATGAGGAAAACCAGCATTTGACCACCCCACCCTACCCTCACCTGCCACAGATTGAGAAGCAGTGGCTCTTCTCGGAGCACCTCCCAGATATCAGAGCTTCTCAGCTCATAGAAGCCAACCAGGAGATGGTGGGCGTGACCAGCTACAGCTCATTTTCTTAAAGTGACTGAGCCCAAAAACGACAAATTCTGGAAGGTACTGAAACGGTCAAGAACAAAACTGCTGAGAGGCTTTCTGTCAGACCAGAGATAATAGGACATTCTCCAAATCCACATTGGAGGCATCAGTGGCACGCAACGGCAGAGGAACTTCACTGCTTTAGTCTATAGGGTGGATCTAAACCAGCCACGGCGTGGAATGTTTCAGGTGCTTCCCAGAAGCTGCGTTGCACCTCTAAATTTAGGATTAAATTCTTTTGTTTGCCGCTTTTGTGAATGTCAACTTCTGCAGCTAACATGGAGCTAGACAGGAAGTTTCTGTGTAAAATGTCCCGTAAATGTCAAAATAAGATTGTTGCAGCGATGGTAGATTACATCAGTACATGCAACCTGAGGGCTTGCTTACTCCCAGCATCGCTGGAGAAGAGCCCCGGTGTTTTCCTGGCTTTAATCCTGGAGAGGAACAACATCATCTAGAACTTCAAACAGTGACATCAAATGGGAGTTTGACGTCACTGTTTTTTTCTTCTTCCGGCCCTCGGAGGGTGCAGACGCTTTTTTCCTGCAATTCACACCTGGGGTAAGTGGACTTTCATTGAATCCAAGTATCTTTACTGACCAGTAATTAATAATTCCTTCTAATTGTTTGTTATTAATCACATAAATATTTGCAGGAGGAGCTCACCACTTGCAGCAGCGACAGGTAACCGGCACCAACGTTGTCGAAGTTGACCTTGACCTTGGTCCAGTAGTAGAGGGAGGTGTCGTTGAAGGCGTTGCACTCTGACTTGTTGTTGATGACGGAGGCGTCGTAGACAAAGCCAGTTCTGTTTACACAGCGACCGAACTTCCCTGCAAACAGGTTGACCCCCATGATGCTGAAGATGAGCCAGAAGATGAGGCAGACCAGCAATACATTCATGATGGAGGGAATCGCTCCAATCAGTGCGTTCACCACCACCTGATGACCGAGGAGGAGAAAACATGTCACCTAGATGAAACATTCCAAAGGAACGTGTCTAACATTCTACAGGAACATATCTAATGTTCTGCAGGAACATCTCTAACTTTCGGCAGGAACACCTCTAATGTTCTGCAGGAACATCTCTAATGTTCTACAGGAACATCTCTAATGTTCTACATAAACATCTCTAATGTTCTACAGGAACATCTCTAATGTTCTACATAAACATCTCTAACATTCTGCAGGAACATATCTAATGTTCTGCAGGAACATCTCTAATGTTCTACAGGAACATCTCTAACTTTCTACAGGAACATCTCTAACATTCTACAGGAACATCTCTAATGTTCTGCAGGAACATCTCTAATGTTCTGCAGGAACATCTCTAATGTTCTACAGGAACATCTCTAATGTTCTACAGGAACATCTCTAATGTTCTACATAAACATCTCTAACATTCTGCAGGAACATATCTAACTTTCTACAGGAACATCTCTAACATTCTACAGGAACATCTCTAATGTTCTACAGGAACATCTCTAACTTTCTACAGGAACATCTCTAACATTCTACAGGAACATCTCTAATGTTCTGCAGGAACATCTCTAACGTTCTGCAGGAACATCTCTAACGTTCTGCAGGAACATCTCTAATGTTCTACAGGAACATCTCTAATGTTCTGCAGGAATATCTCTAATGTTCTACAGGAATATCTCTATTGTTCTGCAGGAACATCTCTAATGTTCTACAGGAACATCTCTAATGTTCTACTGGAACATCTCTAATGTTCTACTGGAACATCTCTAATGTTCTGCAGAAAAATCTCTAACGTTCTGCAGGAACATCTCTAACATTCTACAGGAACATCTCTAATGTTCTGCAGGCACATCTCTAACGTTCTGCAGGAACATCTCTAATGTTCTACATAAACATCTCTAACTTTCTACAGGAACATCTCTAACATTCTACAGGAACATCTCTAATGTTCTGCAGGAACATCTCTAATGTTCTGCAGGAACATCTCTAACGTCCTGCAGGAATATCTCTAATGTTCTGCAGGAACATCTCTAATGTTCTACAAGAATATCTCTATTGTTCTGCAGGAACATCTCTAATGTTCTACAGGAACATCTCTAATGTTCTACAGGAATATCTCTAATGTTCTGCAGGCACATCTCTAATGTTCTACAGGAACATCTCTATTGTTCTGCAGGAACATCTCTAATGTTCTACAGGAACATCTCTATTGTTCTGCAGGAACATCTCTAATGTTCTACAGGAACATCTCTAATGTTCTACAGGAACATCTCTAATGTTCTACTGGAACATCTCTAATGTTCTGCAGGAACATCTCTAATGTTCTACAGGAATATCTCTAATGTTCTACAGGAACATCTCTAATGTTCTACAGGAACATCTCTAATGTTCTACAGGAATATCTCTAATGTTCTACTGGAACATCTCTAATGTTCTACAGAAAAATCTCTAACGTTCTACATAAACAGACGAACGTGTTACTGGCACTTGTCAGATGTTCTACCAAAGCCGGTTTAGTTTTCTGATGGTCAGATCAAACATCTAGACATGTTCTCATGAATTCTTTCAGGATTCAGGTCTATGAGATGCAAGGACAGGTGTTCTGATGTTTACCTGCCACCTTATGATGTCACTGTCCTCACACATGAAAACGTGAGTGTGATGTTAACCTAAAGCCGCCCCAGAAACTTTAACCAACTAATAAGACCATGTTAGTCCTTAGCAGGATGGTCACGTACATGAAGACTTGACATTAGGACATCACTAAACAGTCAGATTTCATGGGTGATGTCATCACTACGTTTCCACCTGACCATCAGAACTCAGCCTGAACCTGCATGTTCATGACTGCATGACTCATGTTTTCACTGGACTGCTGCAGCTCCTACAGTTGAACCTTCACACGTCCACCACAGAACCCAAACCCCTGAGGAGAACCCTGCTCTTGGTGTTTAACAGTAAGACCAGATATGACTCCTCGGTGTGGTGTTGAGTTCTGCTGTGAAGACCTGAGTCAGCTAACGGCTAACTAGCAGCAGAACGAGCTACATGCTAACACCATTAGCCAGAGGAGGAGGAACCAGTCAGAGTTCTGCAGAAATCTTAGATTTTACTGTTCTGGAGGGAAAACAGCAAAAACATTCAGTGTTTTTATTTAAATCACCAGTTTTCAACCAAAAATAATTTATTTTAATGATGTAAAGTTTGAACAAACCAGTCAAATAAAATCTGATCGTTTTTGAATGTTTTTCTCTGACAGGTGTAAAGCAGTGATTTTTTTATCTGGACAGTATCTTGTGACCAGCAGCAGCTGCTGGTGCTCCGTCTGCTGGAGAGCGTCACACAGAAACCTGCTGCTTCACATCTGGAACAGCAGCTCCAGATGAGTGTTCTGCAGAACTCTGACCCGGTTCTGCCTCAGTAATACTGATGTTTTCATTTTTACTTAATACTGACAGGAGTGTGACATGGAGGAGCAGGACCAACAGGAAATTAGAGGGGACAGGAACAGGAAGTGATGAAGAAGAAAGAGACCAGGTGGAGGAAGTTCCAGGTGAAACACACCTGAGCACCAGGATTTAGAGGAGAGATCCAAGTTTCCTTCTATTCCATTTATGGTTCTTTTTGAAACACAGAAAGGTTTTATTTACCTTGCTGACGTTTCGTTTGCGGCTGCAGACTTCCTCAGGCTGACGCTGATGGTGGCGTCACTTCCTTCTCCGTTTATCCGCGGGCAGCAGAGGACGTTGTCGCCCTCTGCTGCCCGCTCTCCCCTCTCCGACGATGCAGTCCCATGCGTGGTCCAGCGTGTAAACTCCATCGTCTCTGTTCATGGTCCCACATCCACGTCTCCTTATCTCGATTGCTTCTTTTATCCATCTTTTGTATTTCTCTTGTTCGGTATTTACGATCCTTGTGTCGTCCCAGTCCATTACATGGTTTTCTCTTGTGCAGTGATCTGTTAGGGTTCTTGTTTTGCTGCTCTTGTGTGTTTTCTGCTTGCCTCTTTCTCGCACTCCTTTCTATGTTCTATTGTTCGTGTGTTGAGTTGGCGTCCGGTTTCTCCTACGTATGTTTTATTGCAGAGTTTGCATGGGATTTCGTAAACGACTCCACATTTACTGCTGCCCGCGGATAAATGGAGTAGGAAGTGACGCCACCATCAGCATCAGCCTGAGGAAGTTTGCAGCCGGCAAACGAAACGTCAGCAAGGTAAAGAAAAACCTTTCCTGTGTTTACAAAGAACCAAAAATGGAATTAGAAAGTAGACACAGTAAGAACACACCAAACAAGTTTCCTTCGGCTGATCTGAGTCTGAATTCAAACCTTTTTCCTTTCTGCTCTTTTTTCTACATTTACATGTTTTTTCCTCTAAACTGAAACCTTTTGGGTTAAATGAAGGGGAGCTGATTACAGGTCAGTTCCCCTTTAGGATGCTTCGTTTTGGGTTTATGGACGAAAACATGATGTCATACAAGGTAGTTTGTGTTTCTGATCAGCTGATTCATGTTGTCATAAAGTGCTCTGCTTACGTTTGCGTTCTCCTCTAATGTCTTCTGTTATGTTAAACATCTAAAGAGGAACAGCAGAGAACCATCTCACTTGAAACCACACCGATTTGTCCCTTCTGGGCCACCGTAATGTCAACAGGCGACCTTTTAAGAAAATAAGGTCTGAGCCCAAAACTGAAACGTAAATGAGGTCAGACTTTCAGGTGTGTTCATGGGAATCGTTGCTGCTGCAGGAGAAACCACGCCCATCCCACCTTCCTCCTGCTGACGTGGGTTCCAGCTTCCCACCATCACTCAGACTCTAGTTTCAGAGCAACGAGGTTCTTTTGAACAACCAAAGTTCCAGCGAGAGAACAGCAGGAACCCCGAAAACCCAGGAGAACCCCAGAGAATGTTTGGGGAGGTTCTGGGAACTCTCCACAGTGAGATCCATGTGGAGCAGCTGATTGGTAGGTCATGACGTTACGGTTGATTAGAGCAGAATAAACCTGGGGTGTCATTTATCAAACATGGCGTAGAATCCTTACTAAAACCGTACTTAAGCTCAGCAAAAAAATATTCTTACGCCAAGCAGGTGTGTGATCTATCAAACCTGGAGGACGCACAGCTGCGCGCAATCTCCGCTTCATAAATCAGAGACTATCTAGTAAGGTTCTCAGCAGCATTTTAGTCACATCCCGCCCTCACCACGCCCACTTACTGCCATAAATGGTCAATGCAAAGTGCCTTGTGGATCTCATGCATGTACATAAGCCGGCTGTTGCAGCGCTCCGCCAATGACATGGCGACCGTAGATCAAGGCAGATCAAGGGAGCGCTATTTCAGAAGCAGAAGTTGAGGTACCTGTGGGTGAGGTGGAGGAATGACAGGAAGTGTTTTTGCAAGACAAATAAGAGAAAATCCACGGAGTGGCACAGCGTTGCTGAAGCCGTCAATGCTGACTTCTTCAGAGAGATCTGTGGCGGATATAAAAAAAATGATCCGAACGGGATTCGATCCCCAGACTCCCAGGTGAAAATCACGCGCACTAACCAGTCACCCAAACAGAGACTCCCCTGTACAAGTAGCCAGGGCGCATGATCAATCAGGTCACAGTGACAGGACACACACTGTCACACACACATGATGTTCTGTCTCAATCTGTCCCCCTGCTGATGTTCAGCATTCTGTATTCTGTGTGCGTGTGTGTGCACACGCGTGTGGGGGGTCTTGTTCTGTGTGAAAACGAAGCGGTACAAGTGATAATGCTGCAGGATTCATAATTGTATCTTCTCAGCAGCAGCACTGCAGGTGCTCTCCATGTCCAGCATGTGTGTAAGCCAGGTCCTTAGTCAGCTTAAAGTTGCGCACATTTTCCGCTACGTTTTCTTTCATAAATCCCAACGTTTGCGTGGAAAGTTGCTTACGCAGTTTTCCGACCCCGTTTTGTGCGTAAGCTAGCTTGATAAATGAGGCCGCAGGTCTTTAGAGTGTCTGAGTCTTCATCGTCTCCTCTGGACGGTTTTAGAATCCTAAAGGACTAAAAAGCTCCTGAGAGCTTTGATGCGGTTATGTTCGCTTCAAACAAAGTTAATGAACTACTTGAATGTTTCTGTTTGAAATGAAAGGGAAACAGGAAGTGTGTTTAAGGTGCTCAGACGCTTTAATACTGACTCTTACCCTCATTCCTTCAAACCTGGAGAGGGCTCTGAGGGGCCGCAGCGCCCGCAGCGTTCGCAGAGATTTGATGGCGGCTAAGTCGGAGTAACCCAACGTGTTGGCCACCAAACTGATCAATGAAACCTGGAGGAGGGGGAGGAGGAGGGAGGAAAGGATGGAAAGACGAGGAGGAAGAGAAAAAGAAAAGGAGGGTGATTAACTTCTATTCTAGTGAAGACAGAGAAGAGGAGGGTGACCAGCTGATGGCATCTTCCTGCTGGGGAGGAGAGACGTTCCGTTAGTGTCCACGTTCTGACCTGTGGAACTAAACTGGCTTCATATTAGTGGGAATATAACCTGGATTCAGGAAATGATGACATTCATTTCCTTAAAATAAAAACCACCAATAAGGATGGAACTGAACCTCAGAAGCCGGCGAGCCTGAGTGATTTCTGGCTTTGAAAAGATGAAGAGTTGTAGAATTTCAACATAA
>SSNQ01000415.1:153781-162538 GCA_006942095.1 Nothobranchius kuhntae
CTATTATCATCACCATCATCATCATCATAAGCATTAACATCATCACCATTACCATCATCACCATCTTCATCACAATTATCATCATCATCATCCTCATCATCATCATCATCATCATATCACAATCATCATCATCAGCATCATCAGCATCAAAAACATCATACTCATCATCACCATTCTACTCATCATCCTCATCATCACCATTACCATCATCAGCATTACCACTGTAATCACCATCATCATCATCACCACCATCATCACCATCATCATCATCATCATCATCATCATCACCATTCTACTCACCACCATCATCATCATCATCACCATTACCGTCATCACCATCTTCATCACCAATATCATCATCATCACCATTATCACTACCACCGTCACCATCATCATCATCACCATCACCATATTCATCATCACATTACCGTCATCACCATCTTCATCACCAATATGTTCATCATTATCATCGCCATCACCACAATCATCACCATCATCACATTCATCATCATCTTCATGAACCTCACCATCACCATTCTATACACCATCATCATCACCATCATCATCATCATCATCATCATCATCACCATTCTACTCACCACCATCATCATCATCATCACCATTACTGTCATCACCATCTTCATCACCAATATCATCATCATTATCATCGCCATCATCATCACCATTATCACTACCACCGTCACCATCATCATCATCACCATCACCATTATCTCATCACCATTATCATCACCATTCTACTCATCATCATCATCATCACCATATTCATCATCACCATTACCGTCATCACCATCTTCATCACCAATATGTTCATCATTATCATCGCCATCACCACAATCATCACCATCATCACATTCATCATCATCTTCATGAACCTCACCATCACCATTCTATACACCATCATCATTATCATCATCATCATCATCATTACCACTGTCATCACCATCGTCACCACCATTATCATCATCACCATTATTATCACTATTCTACTCAACCATCATCATCATCACCATCATCATCATTACCACCACCATTCTATTCACCATCATCATCATCACCATCACCATCATCATCATCACAATTGTCATCATCACCATTATCAGCATCACCATTCTACTCATCATCACCATTACCATGATCATCATCATCATCATCATTATCATCATCACCATTATTATCACTATTCTACTCAACCATCATCATCATCACCATCATCATCATTACCACCACCATTCTATTCACCATCATCATCATCACCATCACCATCATCATCATCACAATTGTCATCATCACCATTATCAGCATCACCATTCTACTCATCATCACCATTACCATGATCATCATCATCATCATCATTATCATCATCACCATTATTATCACTATTCTACTCAACCATCATCATCATCACCATCATCATCATTACCACCACCATTCTATTCACCATCATCATCATCACCATCACCATCATCATCATCACAATTGTCATCATCACCATTATCAGCATCACCATTCTACTCATCATCACCATTACCATGATCATCATCATCATCATCATCATCATCATTATCACCATTATCATCACCATTTTACTTAACATCATCATCATCACCATTATCACCATTATCATCACCATTACCACTGTCATCATTATCATCATCATCATCATCATCATCATTACCACCGTCATCCCCATCATCATCACCATCACCACTATCATCACTATCATCATCACCATTACCACTGTCATCACCATCATCCTCACCATTATCATCACCACCATCATCATCATCATCACAATTATCATCTTCATCATAACCATCATCATCACCATTCTACTCACCATCATTACCATCATCACTATTACCATCATCATCACCATTATCATCACCATTCTACTCAACATCATCATCATCACCATCATCACCAATACCACGGTCATCATTATCATCACCATTCTACTCATCATCACCATCATCATTATCACCATTATCATCACCATTTTACTTAACATCATTATCATCACCATCACCACTATCATCACCATCATCATCACCATCACCACTATCATCACTATCATCATCACCATTATCATCACCATCATCATCATCACCATCACCATCACCACCATCATCATCATCATCATCACCATCATCCTCTTCATCATCATCATCAACATCATCATCATCATTACCATCATCATCACAATTATCATCTTCATCATAACCATCATCATCACCATTCTACTCACCATCATTACCATCATCACTATTACCATCATCATCACCATTATCATCACCATTCTACTCAACATCATCATCATCACCATCATCACCAATACCACGGTCATCATTATCATCACCATTCTACTCATCATCACCGTCATCATTATCACCATTATCATCACCATTTTACTTAACATCATTATCATCACCATCACCACTATCATCACCATCATCATCACCATCACCACTATCATCACTATCATCATCACCATTATCATCACCATTCTACTCAACATCATCATCATCACCATCATCACCAATACCACGGTCATCATTATCATCACCATTCTACTCACCATCATCATCATCATCATCACCATCATTACCACCGTCATCACATCATCATCACTATTATCATCACCATTCTACTCACCATCATCATCATCATTACCACCGTCATCACCATCATCATCACCATTCTACTAACCATCATCATCATCATTATCACAATTGTCATCATCACCATTATCAGCATCACCATTCTACTCATCATCACCATCATCATTATCACCATTATATCACCATTTTACTTAACATCATCATCATCACCATTATCACCATTATCATCACCATTACCACTGTCATCATTATCATCATCATCATCATCATCATCATCATTACCACCGTCATCACCATCATCATCACCATCACCACTATCATCACTATCATCATCACCATTACCACTGTCATCACCATCATCCTCACCATTATCATCACCACCATCATCATCATCATCACAATTATCATCTTCATCATCACCATCATCATCACCATTCTACTCACCATCATTACCATCATCACTATTACCATCATCATCACCATTATCATCACCATTCTACTCAACATCATCACCATCACCATCACCACCATCATCATCATCACCATCATCACTATCATCATCACATTACCACTGTCATCACCATCATCCTCACCATTATCATCACCATCATCATCATCACAATTGTCATCTTCATCATCACCATCATCACCATTCTACTCACCATCATCATCACTATTACCACCATCATCATCACCGTTACCACCGTCATCACCATCATCATCATTCTACTCACCATCATCACCAATACCACGGTCATCATTATCATCACCATTCTACTCATCATCACCATCATCATTATCACCATTATCATCACCATTTTACTTAACATCATTATCATCACCATCACCACTATCATCACCATCATCATCACCATCACCACTATCATCACTATCATCATCACCATTATCATCACCATTCTACTCAACATCATCATCATCATCATCATCACCATCATTACCACCGTCATCACATCATCATCACTATTATCATCACCATTCTACTCACCATCATCATCATCATTACCACCGTCATCACCATCATCATCACCATTCTACTCACCATCATCATCATCATTATCACAATTGTCATCATCACCATTATCAGCATCACCATTCTACTCATCATCACCATCATCATTATCACCATTATCATCACCATTTTACTTAACATCATCATCATCACCATTATCACCATTATCATCACCATTACCACTGTCATCATTATCATCATCATCATCATCATCATCATCATTACCACCGTCATCCCCATCATCATCACCATCACCACTATCATCACTATCATCATCACCATTACCACTGTCATCACCATCATCCTCACCATTATCATCACCACCATCATCATCATCATCATCACAATTATCATCTTCATCATAACCATCATCATCACCATTCTACTCACCATCATTACCATCATCACTATTACCATCATCATCACCATTATCATCACCATTCTACTCAACATCATCATCATCACCATCATCACCAATACCACGGTCATCATTATCATCACCATCACCATCACCACCATCATCATCATCACCATCATCATCATCACCATCACCATCACCACCATCATCATCATCATCATCACAATTATCATCTTCATCATCACCATCATCATCACCATTCTACTCAACATCATCATCATCACCATCATCACCAATACCACGGTCATCATTATCATCACCATTCTACTCACCATCACCACCATCATCATCATCATCACCATCATTACCACAGTCATCATTATCATCATCATCATCATCATCATCATCATTACCACCGTCATCACCATCATCATCACCATCACCACTATCATCACTATCATCATCACCATTACCACTGTCATCACCATCATCCTCACCATTATCATCACCACCATCATCATCATCATCACAATTATCATCTTCATCATCACCATCATCATCACCATTCTACTCACCATCATTACCATCATCACTATTACCATCATCATCACCATTATCATCACCATTCTACTCAACATCATCACCATCACCATCACCACCATCATCATCATCACCATCATCACTATCATCATCACATTACCACTGTCATCACCATCATCATCATCACAATTGTCATCTTCATCATCACCATCATCACCATTCTACTCACCATCATCATCACTATTACCACCATCATCATCACCGTTACCACCGTCATCACCATCATCATCATCATTCTACTCACCATCATCATCATCATCATCCCAATCATCATCTTCATCATCATCATCCTCAGATGACTGTAATAGCCAATCAGAGCAGCTGATGAGAACTCACATCAACAATGAGAAAGTCGAGCCAGCACCAATAGTTCGTGAAGTACTTCTTGAAGCCGTAGGCGAGCCACTTGAGTAACATCTCTAGGATGAAGATGTAGGTGAAGATCTTGTCTGCAAACTCGAGCACCACCTTAACAACCCTCTTCTGCTCGATGTAGATGTCCTCGAAGGCCTGAAGGGGGTGGTCAGAGGTTAGTGGAGGTTCTGCTGTATTTATGGAGCAGTTCCTTCATTACTCATGTCCAGATAATGAAATTTAAATTTATATGATGTATAACGACAAATGGAAAAAGAAAGGAGTACATTTGTGTCATTAATAACAATGTCAAAATAGCCAGTAACACATTTGGGGCGGGGGATAACGAAAGTGAGTAAATTTTTGAATTACGTAATAATTAAAGAAAGAAAGAGAGAAAGAAAGATTCATTCTGACCAGAGCTCCTGAGCTGAGGAGGATCATGAAGATGATGAAAGACTCAAACCAGCTATGCTCCACAATCTGGTAGCACGTCTTCCTTGTCCTCCACCACATCTGACCCAACCCCATTGTGGTGTTTATGTCACAGCACTGGAACCGGGCCACACAAACTGGGGAGAGAGAGAGAGCAAGAGAGAGAGAGAGAGAGAGAGAGAGAGAGAGAGAGAGAGAGAGAGAGAGAGAGAGAGAGAGAGAGAGAGAGAGAGAGATCTACAGTTATATTTGTTGGAATAAAGCCCAGAATAACAGGGTGCATGGGTTTTCTGAGGTTTTCCATCTCCAGAATTCAGACTGTCTGTGTGTGCATGCATGTGTGTAGGTGTGTGTGCATATGGGGGTGTGTGTGTGTGTGTGTGTGTGTGTGTGTGTGTGTGTGTGTGTGTGTGTGTGTGTGTGTGTGTGTGTGTGTGTGTGTGTGTGTGTGTGTGTGTGTGTGTGTGTGTGTGTGTGTGTGTGTGTGTGTGTGTGTGTGTGTGTATGTGTGTGTGTGCATACGTGCAAGCATGTGTGTGGGTGTGGGTGTGCAACCGTGCATGCATGTGTGTGCATCTGAGCATGCATGCATGTTTGTTTGTGTGTGTGCATATGTGTTTGCATTTGTGTGGATGTGCATACGTGCATGCATGTGTGTAGGTGTGTGTGCATATGTGCATGCATGCGTGTGTGTGTGTGTGTGTGTGTGCAAACGTGCATGTGTGTGTGTAGGTGTGTGTGCATTCATGCATGCATGCATGTGTGCAGGAGTGTGTGCATGCATGTATGCACGTGTGTTTGTGTGTGTATACGTGCATGCATGTGTGTGGGTGTGTGTGCATACATGTATGCATGTATGTGGGGGGTGTGTGCGTGTGTGTTTGTGTGTGTGCGTGCATACACGCATGCATGTGGGTGTGTGTGGGTGTGTGCATACGTGCATGCGGGCAGTTGCGTGTGAGTGCATGTGTGAGAGTGCTTGCATGTATGCAAGTGTGTGTGTGTGTGTGTGTGTGTGTGTGTGTGTGTGTGTGTGTGTGTGTGTGTGTGTGTGTGTGTGTGTGTGTGTGTGTGTGTGTGTGTGAGATGGAGAGATGACTGGATTCACATCAAGATCACGTTAATTTCCAGAGCCCAACTGGATTTAACTCCAGAACCTTTAAAAGTCTAAAAGTTCATGTCAGAACCTTCACCCTCTGGTTTGTTGTTGTCTAGTTGTGCTTAAAGTGTTCTGCTGACTTTACTCTTGTGCACTACCTTAATGTAACGTTAGTATTTTGTTGATCACGGTAAAGTCTGAGAATGGTCTGAATGGTTTTATATTGATGCAGTGTGCAGACACATCCTAAAAGCAGCTCAAGAAAGCAGGCAGTTTGTTGGAGTGCATGTGACCACTGAGCCGATAACAGGAGGCTCAGATTTCAGCTCCCTGGACTGAATGTGTCACTAAAAGCTTCTTTTTAACTTAATTCAATCAAAGTGTTGACGTGAGTATGACATTCCCGCACAGTGGAAGCAGAAAAGATGGATGGTTTGAATGATTGATGCTGGCACACTCTGAAGGCAAGATGATGGCAGACAGAAGAAACACCCTTATTTAAAGTCAGGGAGGAGTAAAGTGCCCAGGCTCTTATGTGAATGACATAGACCAAGGATGGTGCCCTGAGGTACACCCTAGCTTCACTATTCTTACTTTACTGAAACTACTACTCAGTGGAGAAAAGCTCTCAGAACCACCAGGATGGTTGCGAGCGTTCACCTTTTTAAGGCCTAATATTTGTAAAATTAGGGAAACATTTAAAGTACAAAACACCTTATTTTTAATGATATTCATACTGTGGCATGAGTCTAGTGATACATTTCCATACAGCTTATGTCCAACTCCAAGCATCAATGTTCCTGACTTTATTTAGACCCCCAGGCTCATGTAGCAGCTATTCACCACTTTTATAGTGGGACTTAAATACAAGTGGGCCACAGGGGGCTGGGACCCAACTGGTGTTCAGCTGCCCTTTCATCTTTAGACACAGCTGGCTCGGGACCTCTGCTGCCACCTAGAGGTGAAAATGTCAGAAAGGAACCGACTGAATCCTCAAGTTGAGTTTCTGATTGTTATGAAAAACACCACCAGCTCACTGGAGCTTCATCGTTGGTTTTGTTCCTCCTGAAGCTTTTTAACAAAATATCAGAATCAGAAAAAAGAGGAAAATAAACACAGTAAGCTTCGTTTCACGCTGAAACACACAGGTAAGAACGGAAGAATGGCTGACGTGGTCTGATGGGTTCTGAATGCTATTTGTGTAAGAGATGTTTCCTCTGACTGAAGACGATGATTTAGCTGCTCTTCACTCATCTGATTGCAGCGTCTGCCTGCCCCATAATTAGAGCTCTGATTACCTCGGTGTTTGGTTTCCATGGTGACTAACGGCCTCTTTGCTGATGTCTGGTGGGCAATCCCAAATAAAATAAGTGAGCTGTAATCTGACACTCAATCAGCCACTTTTTCAGTGTGTTGGGTAGGGGTTGTATGAACTAGTCGACTTCACCGCTCTGTAGTGACTTGTTATGCCTGTCATCGATAGTCGCTGTCACGTGATAATGACCGACAAGATGCAGCCCTCGGAAATGACAGCAGGTGACGAGCCCCTGCGCGTCGGGAGGCGACGCGCTGTGCCAGAGCGTCGGTACTGACACCCGCTGTAAAACGGACATTTAACCAAATTGTGACCTTTACCCTCTTGCAATTTAACCTTCCCCTCACCCCCATCCTAACCTTAACCAGCTTGCACATGCAAAGCTCTGATTGTTGACGCGCTCCAGACATCTGCGTCCTGAGCACGGCCACAGTAACATTATCAAATCAGGTGTCGCCACCTCAAAAACTAATTTAACACGCAATAGTTCATGTCGGCTCATTTCCTTTTATGTTTTCTGTCTTTTATTTGTGCCTGATGCGTTTCGCTGCTGCGGAGCGGGGCGCATCACCTGTTTTGTCCTCCGGTGAAGCACCTCACCGGTGTGGCCGGCGAGTACTCCGCTGTTTTTGCGGTCGGTAGATCTTTTAGAACTGCAGTTCAAAGGTAACTCATGAGGTGAATATATATGAACCCAGGTAGCAGTTTCTCTTTAGGACTGAGAGGAGATGCAGGAAGATAATAAACAGGCACGACAGAAAAATAGTCAAATAAAAACAAGTTAGTTTTTGTACCTGCTGGTTGCAACAAACAGACACCATTGAAGGTAATCAGAAGTGAGAAACAGAAAATGAAATAATTATTTTAATGTTTAGAGCAGCAGGAACTCCGAGAGGCTGCAGGTGCATCAGTGAGTTTGCTGCCGCT
>SSNQ01000415.1:192578-197578 GCA_006942095.1 Nothobranchius kuhntae
GACTCTGTGCTATGGCCAGACCTGAACCCTGATTGGAAAACCTCAAACAGATCAGAGTCAGCTAAATGTGAGACCAGCTGCTGATAAACGACTTTCTCAAGCAGTTTAGATGTAAAGGGCAGGGTAGAGATAGGCCTGTAATTTTCTATCACAGAGACATCAGCACCAGGTTTCTTCAGGGTCGGCCGAATAACTGCTGCTTTCAAAGCAGCTGGGACCACACCTGTGCTGAGGCTCCCATTGATAATCTGACCAAGTGATGGGCCAAGGCACGGAAAGGCAGCCTTCCAGAGACGAGGCGGCAGAACATCAAGTGGAGAGCCAGATGGCTTCTGCCTCGCAACTAGCTTACTCAGCTCAGAGTATGAAACTGTATTGAGGGAGCTCAGGGTGGGTGGTGATGGAGGAACTGGAACAGGGTCAACAGAGTTACCAGAAATAGCTGCTCTAATGCCCGACACTTTATCTACAAAGAATCTGTGAAAAGCTTCAGAGTTTCCAGCAGCTGTAGGAGACATGGAGCTAGGCTCCTGATACACCAGAACTGAGTTTAGTGTTTTGTAGAGAATCTTAGGATTATTGGAGTTTGTCTCAATGATGTCTGCAAAATAGGCCGTTCTGGCGGCCCTCACAGCATCCTGATAAACAACCAGAGATGCTCTGAACAACTCACGCGAGACCTGTAGGCCATCCTTTTTCCACTTTCTCTCAGAGGATCTACACGCCCGCCTAAAAACCCGTGTGACATCAGAGCCAAGGCTCCCTCCTAGGCCGAGACTTGCAAAGCTTGATGATGTCACCAGCTCAGCACACCTGCCTGTGGTCACTTTCACCTGTTCCTCTGTGGCGGTCTATGAAAGATCCTTTTCTTCCTTTCTTTAACCTCTCTCCTGAGATGTTGACCCAGATCAGCCTTGTTTCTGGCTGGGACACTCCAGGACATTCACAGAGTTGTCCTGAAGACACTCCTTTGACATCTTGGCTGTGGTCTTCAGGTTGTTGTTGACCCAGTCCTAATGCTAACCCAGGATGTCTCAGGACATCGTTGTCTCTTTCCTGACTCTTCTCCCGGGTCCTGCTGTTGAAGAACATCCCCACATCATGATGCTGCCACCTCCGTGCCTCACTGTAGGGATGGTGTTGGGCTGGTGATGAACACTGGTTAGGGTCTGGTCTGATCAAAACCTGCTGCGTTCTGAATGTTCACACGTAGCAGCTATTCCACAAAACAAAGCTATGTTCTACAGTTCGGCCTGTCGTCAGCACAAGTGGAGATGACCTCCAAGCACAGTGGAGATGTGCTGGTTGTCTATCAGGATTTGCTTGTGAACATAAGCAACCAGAGAAACAGCGTCTTGAGGAGGTAAAGGTGTGGATGGCCTCTACATTTCTGAGCTTAAATGAGAACAAGACCAAAATGATCTTTTTAAATTTGATAAGATGATAAACTGTGTGGTAAAATCCTGCTTTTTCCAGTTAAGGACACCGGCTAAGGTTAGGTCTGTCAAGGTAAAGAGGGACATGGGAAGACTCGTACGTGTAGTCACTTGTTTTTACAAGCTCCATAGCTGCTCCAAGGAGAAGGTCACAGGTAAAGGACAACTTTGAGGAATGTTATTGCCCACCATCTGGTTAGTCTACATCCAAGGAATGTTTCAGCAAAGAAGTATTCATTGGATGGGGAACTGCTGCCTGCAGACTTGGCATGCCTGTGCAGGTGCTTCACAACGTTTTTACTGGAGCCGAGATGTCTGCCCCAGTTCCGTGTTTAACCTCCCAGGAGCCAGAACCAGGACCTAATGTTGTAACGTGGCAGCTGAGTGTGTGTGTGTGTGTGTGTGTGTGTGTGCGTGTAGCCCTAACCCTAACCCATCCTGGAGCTAATGCTAGCTCACGTGCTAACAGTAGCGCTGGGTCTGTCTGAATGACGTCAGCCTCCATGCCAACCCAAGCATGAGCTGATGTCTGTGCAGGGGTCAGCGTGCTGCTGACCTCCTGTTGGCTTCTACAGAACTTCAGCTGGAGTTATGTGTGTGTGTGTGTGTGTGTGTGTGTGTGTGTGTGTGTGTGTGTGTGTGTGTGTGTGTGTGTGTGTGTGTGTGTGTGTGTGTGTGTGTGTGTGTGTGTGTGTGTGTGTGTGTGTGCGTGTGTGTGTGCGTGTGTGTGTGTGTGTGTGTGTGTGTTGTGTGTGTGTGGGTGTGTGTGTGTGTGTGTGTGTGTGTGTGTGTGTGTGTGTGTGTGTGTGTGTGTGTGTGTGTGTGTGTGCGTGTGTGTGTGTGCACATGTGTGTGTGTGTGCTTTGTCGGCTCTTGAACAGAGGATGTTGACATCAGCACTCACTATCAAGAGTAACATCAGCAGAGGTTGACGATGACACAGACTGTGTGTGAGGAAGACACGTGATTATTTTTGTCACAACCAGGCAGATGTAATGAGCAAGCACCAGGACACACACACACACACACACACACACACACACACACACACACACACACACACACACGGCTGTAGGCTGGCGTTGGTCTGAATCCATCATCAGACAATCTGAACCTCTCCTCCTCTTTGACTCATTAACAGTCAGACACACATCTATAGCAGGCTTTAGTTCTACTGGACCCCAGTTCTGCCTCAGTGCCCCTGAGCAGGGCAGACAGCACACCACATTAGGTAATGAGCATGAGAAGTACTTGTCTGTTACAATCAGATATTCACTCACACCCAACATGTTTGTCAGATTAAGATTAGAGGACATCTTGGTTTAATCTGACTGCAGTGCTGCTGTGTGGGTCTCTGCTACCCGTCAGCGTGGAGTTAGCCAAAGAAGGGGGAGATGTAAAAGGTTCCTCTTGGCCAACACAGAGGAGATGGTGCCTCCTGGGGCCACCAATGCATGTAAGGAGTGATGGGCTGGACACACGGGAGGCGGCGTCGCAGGTCTCCCCCTGCTAAGCGACACGCTCATGCACGTGTTGTGCTAAGGCGAGCTAGCGACGCAATCCCAGGAAGTTGAGAACATTTCTACTTTTCATCAGTGGCGCTGGGACAAGGAGCAATCAGCAAAGGTTTCATTGACCAATAAGCAGACAGGATGCTTCTCAGTGCATCTCCGAGCAAACAGGGAGGAAAAGGTCATACTTGCTGTGTGGGATTCCCCAGAGCTGTACATTTCTACAAAAGAACGTGGAGATGCAGCATCATGGGAAACTGTTGGTGCTGGCAGGCACGTTTAGCTAGGTTAGCCACTGCAGGGGGACTATCCTGGTCCTATGGGCCAGTGTACAGCAGGTTCAGGTTTCTCTGCTACAACACACCTGATTCAGTGGTTGAGTCACCTGTGCAGCAGCTCATCAGGCTCTGCAGAAGCCTGCTGATCACCTGCTGACTGAAACCAGGTGTGCTGAAGCAGTTAAACCTAAACCTGCTGTACACTGGCCCCCCAGGACTAGGATCAGGCCCTCCTGATCTAGTACAGTAGCAAACCTGGACAAAAGACACCTGTGTAGATAACTTTAATGACCCAGCATTCCGGGTTGCTGCCCTTTGTCACCGGTTCTGTTCATTACCTTTATGGACAGAATTTCTAGACGCAGCCGTGGTGTGGAGTGTGTTGAGTTTGGTGGCAGGAGAATCTCGTCTCTGCTTTTTGCGGATGATGTGGTGCTCCTAGCTTCATCCAGCTCTGACCTTCAGCTCTTGCTGGGTAGGTTCGCGGCCGAGTGTGAAGCGGCTGGGATGAGGATCAGCACCTCCAAATCTGAGACCACGGTTCTCGACCGGAAAAGGGTGGCTTGCCAACTCCGGGTCGGGGGAGAGGTCCTACCTCAAGTGGAGGAGTTTAAGTATCTCGGGGTCTTGTTCACGAGTGAGGGTAGGAGGGATCGGGAGATCGACAGGCGGATTGGTTCAGCGTCTGCAGAGATGTGGACGCTGAGCGGACCTGTCGTGGTGAAGAGGGAGCTGAGCCAGAAAGCCAGGCTCTCCATTTACCGGTCGATCTACGTCCCAATCCTCACCTATGGTCATGAGCTTTGGGTAATGACCGAAAGAACGAGGTCGCGGATACAAGCGGCCGAAATGAGTTTCCTCCCTAGGGTGACCGGGCTCAGCCTTATGGGCTCGACACACGGGAGGCAACATCGCCTCTCCTCCATTCATTTTCAATGAGACATGCGCAACAAAGCGATAATCGAGGGTCTCCCTCCTACCAAGCGAAACGCGAAAAACGTGCGTGTGAAATTTTGCGATCGTGCACGTGTCGTGCACAGGCGACCCAGCAACTTTTTATCGCTGTCGCTCGGACGAAGACCAATCAACGGAGGTTTCATTCACTAACCAATGAGCGGACAGGATGCTCCGTACACCTCCGAGCAAACATGGAGGAGAAGTTGATTATTATGATGTTTTATAGTAAAATCAGAAGTAAGATTTCACATAACTCTAGCAGCACCATGTGAAACATCATATCTACCGCTTTATTAACTCTGAACCGCTTAAATAACCTTAATTCCCTCCAACCTGACACAGCCAATCAAAACAACGGAAGTTTCGATTTCGCCATGGAACAGAACGCGTAGACGGGTTTGTCGCTGGCCGCTGCCGCGGATCGCCTCCCGTGTGTCAGGTAATAAAAGCGACAGCGACAAATTTCGCTGATCGCGGTCGTTTGTCGCCTCCCGTGTGTCAAGCCCATTAGAGATAGGGTGAGGAGCTCGGACATTCAGGAGGGACTCGGAGTAGAACCGCTGCTCCTCCGGATCGATAGGAGCCAGTTGAGGTGGTTTGGGGATCTGGTCAGGATGCCTCCTGGACGCCTCCCTTGGGAGCAGCTCTGCCTCCGGCCCAGAAGCTGACGGTACCGGCCCGGAAGCAGGCGGTCCCGGCCCAGAAGCATAAGGTTCGGGCGCAGAAGCAGATGGTTCCGGTTCCGGCCCAGAAGCAGACGGTTCTGGCCCTGAAGCAGATGGTTCCGGTTCTGGCCCAGAAGCAGATGGTTCCGGTTC
>SSNQ01000415.1:200078-203453 GCA_006942095.1 Nothobranchius kuhntae
AAATAATTTTTGTGTTTCCATCCGGTTGTTTCTCCAAACCTGGTTCAGGTTTGTTAGTGACCACACCTGTTCTGTGTTAATCACATAGTCCTGGTCCAGTACTGGTCCTGCTAGCTTGGAAGGGCCATTAGCTCTTGGTCCTTAGCTCGGAGCGTGTCCTGAAGAAGGTAAACTCTGTTTCTCTGAACCTGAGCTTTACACACACCTGAGCTTAGGCTACGTTCATAGTCGGTAAAGAGCGCTGACGTCGTTAAGTCCGTTTTAGGGGGGCTTCAGCCCCCCTGTCATTTTGAGTTTTTTTAGGGCTGGGACTTTAACGCATTATTATGATTAATTCCTTGCATTTCGAGCACGGCGGAACCTTTGTCATTGCACGACTTCCTTGTAGACAGAATTTCACTGATGCACACAACAATGCGCAGTGCTAATGGCTACTAAAACGAAATAAAAACAGAAAGAAGTTGCCTTGCTTGGACTGATGCAGGATTTATGAAACCCGTCCGCCTCTTTTCTTAACTTGAAAAAAAAAACTTCCAGACAACAACGGAGTCCGTGTCGCGGACATTTTTCAGAGATCGTCTCTGCTGCGGCTGCCCGGTGGCATCGGGAACTTTACAAAAGTTGTGGTAAGCTATATTTTTAACATTTACGTAACATCTGTGCAGCGCTGAAAGCACCAGACAGAATAATTCTGTGCCCTAACAGTAGTTTATGAAAGTAGTCAGACAAACGAGAGGCACCTGGCTGCCGCTGGGAGAACGCTCCGTGTTCTCACTACTCTGTAAACAATCACAGACAACGTGTCTTACAGTTGAAAACAGAAGTTTAAGTTAAAACAGAAACACTCTGAAACTTTTCTGATGATTTTCTAAACAGTTCTGTCGGGGAATTTTGTGTTTCTGAGACGAGTCGCTGTCTAAACATCACATTAAGCAACGAGGTGTGCTGAAGCTGTCATCAGCCAAGGGGCGGATGCTTAAGTGCATCAGGGGCAGCGAGGAACGAGGAAGTTGTGATCAGGCTGGAGATCACACCAGATTCGCTGCTGCAGGCGTGAATCTGCGGGTCGGCAGCATCCCCTTCTTAACGTGACATCAGGACTTCCCATGTAAGGAAGGTCCGCTCACCTGTTCGTCACATCATTATTTCCTCGCCATGATCTTTAATCTTCCCATCAACCTCCAGTCATCCAACTGGAACCAGTTAGTGTTCCTGATCATTCTCAGAATATGCCACGCCTGCTCTGGTGTTAAAAGTTAGTACATTTAAGTCCTAGATCATATCTGTGCCTGTTCTACTGTCATTTTGAAGGATTATTATTTATGTGTTTTTACTACATTATGAGTAGAAATGCTAATAAAAACTCACAATTATACAAACAAGTGAAACTGGAAAAATTAGATTCTGGTGCAAAGTCAAATTTATTTCAGTCATTCAACTAGACAGAGAGACTATTTAAAGGCTCAGGAACCCTTTGCAGGTGTTTTCTATTTGTAATTATAAATTTTAGTTGATGTGGGTCTTGTTTCATATCACACAGTGACATTTGATTAACTAAAATGCATTTTTTAATTAAAAGCTTTAGTTTTACAGTAATAACCATGTCTAATGGTTATTACTGTAAAACTGGTTATGGTTATAAAGGGAATGCACGTTTAAAAAGACGTGGAGAAAGGGCTTTCTCTGTCTGTGCACCGAAGCTGTGGAACGCATTACCACTGCTAGTGAGGCAAGCACCAACAGCTAGCATTTTTAAATCACGCCTGAAAACTCACTACTTCAACCTAGCTTATACCACATAATTATGACCATCACTTACATCTGCACTGTTTAAAAATGGACTTTACAATATCAACTTCCGTATTATTGAGGTTCTTTTTTAAAATGTTTTTTTCTAATTTTTATTCTCCCTGTGTCTTGTTGATTTTTAGCTGTTAGTTTTTGGGAATTTTGTTGTATTTCCTTTTTATCTTTTATCTGTGTTCAACATGTTTGTATACCGCCGGTTTAATTAACTGACATTTTTAGTGTACAGCGCCTTGTTTGGTTGTAATGCCTTGTGAATGCGCTCTATAAATAAAATTGGATTGGATTAGATAATGTTTAATTCTCTGTCTCATAATTTTAATTAAGTTTTGCTTTGAGAGCACATTTTCCTCAACGATTAAAATGTGATTAATTTAGATTAATTAATTACAAAGCCTCTAATTAATTAGATTAACATTTTTAATCAAGTCCCAGCCCTAATTTTTATATATACTGTTATGTTGTCTTGTAATTGTTAATTACATACTCCTTTATTCCATATCATAGCAGTGTTAATCATATATTAAAACTGTCAACTGCACACTCATTTGGCAGAATAAAAGTTTGACAATTATTCATTTTTTCTTTGTCATATTTCAGTAACATTTATAATCAAGCAAGTTGTAATTAAACAAATTAAACAAATGACTGCAACATTTCCCCCTGTTAAGTGCAGTAGACTGAAATGAATAGCTTTATTTGGAAATATAACATATCTAATTTTTAATGGACTTATATAAAATCTTTCTTCAACATAGACCCCATGAACTGATTAAGTGTTATTTTTGTATAAAAAGAAGAGAGAAAATGCACAAAGGTAGGAAAGGAAAAGAAAGTGATAAAATAATAGGTTTTGTTAAATGTTCTTCAGATAATGAATTAATTGACAAAGTTTTTGCAGGGTGTGACAAAAAATGTTCAAGGTCAAGCTCCTGGGGCTAAGCCCCCATCTCTCAATCCTAGTGACATCCATGGTTAAGAGTCTGAAGGTCTTCAGTGTTGTCCCTCACCTTCCATGGCGTCGGTCAGGTAGCTAGTCGCGCTGAGCGCCCGCCCCCTCCGCTCTGAGCCCTGTGTGGATGAAGGTCGAGGTAGCAGCATCGTACTGAGCTCCGTGGTGGATGTGGGGACCTGAAACACAAGAAGATGTTAGACGCTTTACACAGGGCTGCAGCCCGCTCCACTCGCCTCTCCTTACATCCACAGCCCCGTCCTCATACATGGAAACTCAGCAACAGGTGTTTCCTCAAAACCGGGTTCTGGTTCTGATCCAATCAGAACTTTCACAAAAGCATCTTTAACTCCCAAGAGTCCTGAGTCACAAACTATGTGCTGTAAGAGGTTTTTGGTGCTCTGTTATCAGCTTCCATTCATCTTTCTCACACACACACACACACACACACACACACACACACACACACACACACACACACACACACACACGCGCACACACACACACGCACACACACGTGACACGCACTAGTCAACATCATATATGTCTTGTACCACATAATTTTTTATCTGAAGCTACACATTAAGCATATTCAGGGCAGAGTATTGCTCCTGTTA
>SSNQ01000415.1:230516-233323 GCA_006942095.1 Nothobranchius kuhntae
ACATTACATAATGTTTGCTTTAAAGTGTTGTGAATAAAACCAGACGGACCCTGAATGCGTGTGCTGGGTCGGTAGACCACCAGAAGCCATGATGGATTGGAACCATGAAGCATCCTGATCAGACTCTCTGGGAATGACTGATCGGTTTGTGGAGTTAGGAGTCCGACTTCACGAGTAAACAAGCTGAAACCAGAACTGATGCAGACTCTGACTGCTTCAAGCGTTTGGATCAGCTGCGTTTTCAAGGGAGTTTCCAAACAGTCTCTGAAAATTCTCACTTTCCTCTCCTGAGTCCCAACGTTCCATTTCTGTGCCACTGCTGTTTAAAACAGCGAGAGGAGCCCGTTGAGGTGGCTCAGCCATCTGGTCAGGATGCCTCCTGGACACGTCCAACCGGGAGGAGACCTAAAGGAAGAGCCAGGACACGCTGGAGGGACTATGCCTCTCAGCTGGCCGGGGAACGCCTTGGGATTCCCCCGGAGGAGCTGGGGAGAGGGAAGTCTGGGCCTCCCTGCTGAGGCTGCTGCCCCCGTCACCCGACTCCAGATGAGCGGAAGAGGATGGATGGCATTTAATCAGCAAAACAGTCGCGGTGTCGTCGTTTGAGTCTGGAACCCGTTTGGAACTTGTCTGTGATGTTTGTGTCTGAGCGAGATGTTCTATGTAGAAAACGTTCTAGATAGAAGAAAGAGAAGGGTTCCCTTTCCACGCCTTCTTGGCGCTCTGGAGTCTTTAACAGCTTCTGTTTTTCCACCTTTATTCTTTTCTCTCTTTTCTATTTGTCCTCATTCTTCTGCTACCTCTTCTCCTCCAAGCTCTCCTTCCTCCCTCTGTCCTTTATCTGTCTCCTCTAATAGCTGTTTGGCCATCGGCTCCTCCTTGTTCTTTCTCCAGTCCTCCTCAGTTCTGCTTCACCTCATCACTTTCTCCCCGTAGCGTCTTTCCTTCCCTACGTGTCGGTCCCTCTCTCACTCTGGTTTCATGTGGCTTCGTCACCCGGCTTCAGGCCAGAGCCTCCCTCTGAGCTGCAGCACAAACACGCTGCTGTCAAAGCGTCGTCAGTCAGAGCGCGTCAACGTCCCGCTCTCAGCGTGGACACTAGTCGTGTCTGACGTGTCTCACAGCTCCACGGTCATTTGGACCAGCAGCACGACACACACAGACCAGGAGACGTGGGACACATGACCCAAAACCCCAGAACAGCGTCAGTCAACAGGAGCCTGCTTTTGTTGGAAAAAGCACAAAACCAGCTGGTTCCTGGGTCAACAGTTAGTCCGGTACTAAGTTGAAGAGCAAACCCTAACAATGGGTTAGACCCAGGGTTAGGGTTTGGTATATTCCAGGATTAAACTAACCCTCACCCAGGGTAAAACCAACCCTAACCCTGGGGTAAACTCTAGGTTTAGACTAACCAGCAGTTTGAACTCACCCAGAGTCGCTGCTGTTCCCACAGATTAAGGCATCTTTGGCTCCTTCCACCTTGTACAGGTTATCTGGAACAGAGAAAACAGGAAGGAAGGGTTGAGGTGTGTTTGAATGAACCAGAACCGGGCCCATTTGGACCTTTGTGTTGTTTCTCAGGTAAATAAATGATCTGAAATGTTTTAAATGTTCTGAACTCTTTTCTGAGACTAAACCTGATAAGCAGTTGGGTTTGTGCTCCAGAACATCTGCCTGTTAGCTTCCTGTCTGGAACACCTCAGCAGCAGTGATGTGTGAGTCATGACCAAATCGTTCGGTACGCAAGAGTCACTTTACTGATTCATGAATCATGACTTACAATCCCATTGACTCAGTGACTCAAAAACCCTGATTTATCTTGGTGAGTGACTCTTTAAAACTTGACTCAGTAAAAGAAGAGTTTACCGTCACTACTCAGCATGGATCAGCTGAGGGGACTCTGGTACTGGTGTGGTTCAGCCCGGTTAGAGGTCCGTATGGAGACAGCACCATTAGAGCAAACAGATTTGTTCAACATTAATTCAACCCCTACCCCGACCACAGGCTGTTAGTGAGAGCACTGACACACTTCAGGAGCCCAGCTGACCTAAATACTCCCAAACTAAAGTACTGACCTAACCAGCTCCAGAGCTTTTAACGGGTCGTCAGCTGCTGCGGTTCTGATTTGGTCGAAGGAAATGTGTTTACCCAAACAGCCTTCAGAGCTGACAGGAAGCTAACAGGTGCTTGTTCTGGGAACCAAACAGGAACTTTTAATGTCTCAGGGAGGTTTTTAACATCAGCGTTTTCTCTGCTTCTGGCCCATTAAACTGCAGGCTGACATTAAATAAAGATGTTTTATTGGATCCAGCAGGAACCCCCACCTGAGAGGGTTTCACAGATCTGCAGAAGCATAGAAAATTGTCTCTACGGGACATCGGAGGACCGGGATTGTCTCCATTTCTCTTTAAAACTCCAGAGCAGCAAATTACCGCCTTTCCTCTCCTGAGTTCTCCTCAGCAGGAGATGCATTCACAGGAGGAAAACTGAGTTTGTCAGAGGCAGCAGGAGAGTTATGAGTCTGTCTGTTAATCACACGCTGGAGAAAAGATCTGATTAATGTGTTTCAACCCAAAGTCATCCGTCAGAGGCTGGATTCACCCAGAGCAGCTGGAAACGCAGGTCCTGTGGGCTGGCTTTGGCAGATGACCGGATCTGGTGTTTGTTCCTCTGGACAAGACATCTGAAAACATCTCAGCAGGAACCACTGCTGGAGCAGTTTCAGCTGGGAAGAAAGGCTACTGGCTTATGTTTGTTTACACGAGTTCTGATGGTTTTGTGTTGGTTTGAGTGAGTTCTACTAGTTT
>SSNQ01000415.1:246856-251856 GCA_006942095.1 Nothobranchius kuhntae
CAGTTAGCTCAGACAAGCCATTAGCTCAGACTAGCGGTTAGCTCAGACTAGCAGTTAGCTCAGACTAGCCATTAGCTCAGACTAGCAGTTAGCTCAGACAAGCACTTAGTTCAGATAAGCAGTTAGCTCAGACTAGCAGTTAGCTCAGATTAGCCATTAGCTCAGACTAGCAGTTAGCTCAGACTAGCAGTTAGCTCAGACTAGCCGTTAGCTCAGACTAGCAGTTAGCTCAGACTAGCAGTTAGCTCAGACTAGCAGTTAGCGCAGACTAGCAGTTAGCTCAGAGTAGCGGTTAGCGCTGACAAGCCCAGCTTGATGGGCATCTACTGTATTTCTGTGTGGTACAGAGGCTGAGGAAGCCAGCTACAAGTTATGGGTCGTTTTAGTTTAGTTTTAAACAGGAGCACACTTTTGAACAGCTGTGTAATCCTAATCTTATGCTCTACTGTGAGATCTGTTCAGCATGAACCAAGGTTCTGAGAAAAGAACCTGAAGTTCTCACCTTCGTCTTCGATGAAGTCCATGATGGAGGCCCACGTCTTGTTGTTGCAGTAGAAGGAAGTGTTGGCGGGCAGGCTGCCATTGATGCAGTGGGTCGTGCTGCGGACGCATTTCTGCCGCAGGTTTCCCATGAAGAGCTGCAGGCCAATGAGGGCGAAGACGCTCAGGCAGAAGACCGTGAGGATCATCACGTCAGCCAGCTTCTTCACCGACTGGATCAGGGCACCAACAATTGTCTTCAGGCCTGAGGGACCACCGGGATGCAGGAACCAATGATCAGTGTAGCACTCAACATGAGCTGCTCTGAAAAGAGTCTGTTAAACATCAAACAGCTGGTGCTAGGTTAGCCAGGTGTTTAATCAGGTCAAACAAAGATGGCTGCCTTCTGAGCTGGACTGGAAACTTCACCTGGACTTGGCATCAGGGTGAACATAAAAACATTCTTATTTACATCAGCAGCTTTGTTTTCTGCACCTGCTAAATAAATTCACTTTTTAAAAGGAATTTATACTTTACACAAATCACTCATTTTTATTATTCTGTGATGAAATCACAGTGTTCAAATGACTTGTTTATGACTTGGATTTGACACGAGGTACAAGGTTACAATAATGACTTGGTCTCACCTCTCTTCTGGAGCTAAACTAAAGGCAGCCATCTTTGTTTGTGTTAACTTAAAGGTGTAAATCTATACGATGAAAGTGACACAAGCTCACTAGTGACCTGTTTCTGTTCAGGTGAATCCTTAAATTCGCCCAGCAGAAACTTTCCACAGAACAATGTCAGGAACACCTCACTCAGAACACAAAGGGTGCACGCCCAAAGAGCAGGAGGCTGTTTCAGTTCCAGTCCATTCATTAGAAATAGACTGGTTGTCATGGAAACATCTGTAAACTGACAAAGGAATGCCCTTCATGTTTCTGCTCTGGTTTGGACTCGTTAGAACACAGCTTCTCTGTTAGCCGTTAGCACAACATGCTAACATGCAGCGAGTGGAAACAGAGGTGGAACATCTGGATGGATTTAATCTGAGCCACTGAGGAAGAACGTTGTTCTACACGTTTAGTTTCAGTTTAATAAATAATCCAATTTTAAATTAATCCCATTTATGTTTTGGTTCAGCCCGGTTGTGGACAGCTAGCGGTGGGGGTAACGTGGTGTCTGTAGAAGTAAGTCACCTGTGGGCGCCGCTGGGGGCTGATTTGTCTTTTAGTGAGCTGGTGATGAGGGAAGCATAGAAAATTGTCCCAAATCTGCAAATCTTCTCGTTGTTACCTGTTGTGTGATGTGGATGCTTCAGCCATCTACAGATAGTCCAGAATGCAACAGCAAGATGTCTTTCAAACACAAATAGACGCTGTCACATCACTCCCAATCTGGCCGATCTTCACTGGCTTCCAGTGCACCATCGGGTGAAATACAAAGCCCTGAATGGTCTAGCGCCTCTATATTTGTCTGAGGTGCTCACCCCCTACATCCCCTCCAGGTCTGCCGATCATCTACTGCTCCGCGTTCCCAAAATGAGATATAAAGCTCGTGGGGAGCGTACGTTTGCTGCTCCCAGACTCTGGAATGTACTTCCTCTGATGGTGTGCTGGGCTTCTTCGCTGACGAGGTTTAAATCCAGACTGAAGACCCCTTTCTGTCATTTAGCTTTTGGCCAAGGATTGGTCTTTAATGCTGTGTTCCTGTTTTTATTGGCAGTTTTATTTTTATTTCATGTCTACAACGATTAATTTAAATTATTATGTTTTTCTGGGTTGGGTTGGTTTGGATTGGGTTGGTTTGGTATAGTTTGGGTTGGTTTGGATTGGATTGGATTGGTTTGGTTGGGTTGGTTTGAGTTTGGGTTGGTTTGGTTTGGTTTGGGTTTGGTTTGGATTGGGTTGGTTTGGTTTGAGTTGGTATGGTTTGGGTTGGTTTGGTTTGGGAACGCCGATCGATAAAGGAGCTTAAATGGAATTCTGGACTTAAGGGGACCAACGGTGTTCTACGTATTCCCCTAATTAGCTGCTCAGTAACCCAAAGGTTAGACTTGCCAACTCACCCTTTTTAAAGAAATAGACGACGAAGACCCAAAACAAACGTTGGTAATGCTAAACTCCCCAGAGTTAGTGAGTTGTTTATTATTCCACTGGTGTCTTTAGAAACATGGAAGATATTAAAAGTGACTACATGTAAAACTTGTTTTTTAAAGAAAATCCTGTTTAACTCCACTGAAAATAACCTGACGTTCCTGATAGAGACCAGGCTCCGAGTCGGAGACTCGCTGACTGGAGCTGTGACCTGGACTTGGAAAACAGCAGTTTCCAAAGAGTTCTGGATCCAGAACCCGTCTCCAGCCAAGTTTAACCCTTTCAATTCCACACCAAGTAAATAAATGAACGTTTTGCTCTGAGTTTTCCTTCATTAGCAGCATTATTATATAATTATTATATAATAATGTTAATGTAACTGGTAATTGTTATTAATCTGGGAGATTATTAATCTAGACTGTAAAGCTCATTGGAGCCACAAAAACGGGATAAACAGGTTTTCCTCCCCTGATGCTCTTTTGATCAACAAAGTGTCTCCAGACTGCGATTCAGAGTCTGCTTATTGTTTTTATTTAACCTTTATTTAACCTTTATTTAACCTTTATTTAACCAGGTGACTCGATTAAGAACTCATTCTCGTTTACAACGACGATCTGGCCAAGAGGCAGCAGCAGACATCTGGGTCCTTCCTCGTGGCCCGACTCGCTGTCAGGACATGTTTGGTGTTGATGTCCAGCCTCTGAGTCCACCTCAGGAAGTCCCCCCTGCATCCTGCCTCCGGGTCTGCCCCTGACACCACACTGGTGCAGACACCAGGAGGTTGGATGCAGTGTGAGATCTGAAACACTTGGCTCCTCCTGCTGCCTCAGAAGGACGCGTTTCATATCTGCTCTCTCCTCCTTCTCACCTGGGATGACAGAGATGGTTTTGAGCGCTCGCAGCACCCTGAACGTCCTTAAGGCTGACACATTACCCAGGTCCACAAACTCAGTCACATATCTGCAACAAGCCGGGAGACAGAAGCACAGAAACACACAGACAAGAGGATGTGACCACAAGGAACCACAACATGGAGGGATCAGACAGAGTCTGCAGAGACATGGAGACGGGCCAGGTGGACAGCTGACACCGCAGGGTCAAGCTCTGCTGGTAGAAGGTGAAATCAGATGTTTGAAGCTTCGACCTAAGCTGGATCTTCTTGTTGAGAAGATAATCATCAGCTGGGTTCTGCTCAGCTCAGATCTTCAGTTTGGGTCGAATCAGGAAATGAGACGAGAAAATCAGCTGAGAAGCAGCTTTCACCCCACTTCACGTTTCATCATCATCATCATCACAGAGGGATTATCGTCTGGGAGCCATGTTTTAATCTCCAGTTAACATCAGGCGCTAACACACATCTGACTTCTCCTTTGAGACAGGTCAGGTGGTTGCACCTGAGACCTCTGATAGGGCAGAGACTGTGAGAAAGGGGCTGGCGCTGCGGGACACGGCAGACACTGGACGGACACTGGAGGACGTTCACAATGCGTTTGATAGGTTTGGCCCGTGTCGCCCCCTGGTGGTGAGGCCTTACCTGGGATGACTGAGATCGTTTTCAGCGCTCTCAGCACTCTAAAGGTTCGCAGCGCCTGCAGGTTGCCTACTTTGATAAACTCTGTTAGCAGCCTGCGGGGGGCAGTGTGGTGCGAGTCCACATACAACAGAAGAACACAAACAAGACAGTCTGAAAATCCTGTCGCCAATCACAGCAGTGTGCAGAAGTCCTGATCGTGTCTCGGGCTGCATGATGATTCCTGCAGGAATGTTACGAACTTCCTGCTGCGTGAAGAGCTTCCTTATGAGGTGGCATTAATACTTCAGAGGAACAACAACCAGAGAACTCCATTTAAATAACCCACATTCCCTGTAATTATGGTCCTTCCTTCCATTTTCTTCCGCTTATCCGGAGTCGGGGCGCGGGGGCAGCAGCTAAGTTGAGAGGCCCAGACTTCCCTCTCCCCAGCTACTCTGACCAGCTCCTCCAGGAGAATCCCAAGGTGTTCCCTGGCCAGCTGAGAGACATAGTCCCTCCAGCGTGTCCTGGGTCTTCCTTTACGTTTCATACCAGTTGGACGTGCCCAGAAAACCTCACCAAGGAGGCGTCCAGGAGGCATCCTGACCAAATTCCCGAGCCACCTCAACTGGCTCCTCTGATGTGGAAGAGCAGCGGGTCTACTCAGAGCCCCTCCCAGATGACCGAGCGTCTCACCCTATCTCTAAGGGAGAGCCCAGCCACTCTGCAGAGAAAACTCATTTCGGCCGCTTGTATCAATGATCTCGTTCTTTCGGTCACTACCCAAAGCTCATGACCATAGGTGAGGGTAGGAACGTAGATCCACCGGTAAATCGAGAGCTTCGCCTTCTGACTCAGCTCTCTCTTCACCACGACAGACCGGTACAACGCCCGCATCACTGCAGATGCAG
>SSNQ01000415.1:256856-262188 GCA_006942095.1 Nothobranchius kuhntae
CTCAAACACAACAGCTGACCAACTGGGACAGCCCACCTCCTGGTCCATTTCCACGTTCCAGGAACTACCCTGGAGGTCCGGTAGTGGGAACAGGGCTAACATTCCACCTGCGCTGGTGCTTCAGACTCCAGCTTTACTCCCTGAAGAGGAGGAGGGCAGCCGGAGGGCAGAGGAGAGAATCCTGATCCAGCATCTTTCTTCTTGGTGTTCGTGACTCCAGATGGTTTCTGGCTGAGCCAGCGCCTGGAGAACATCCAGCTGTGGGAAACACTCCCTGCTGCTACACACACACACACACACACACACACACACACACACACACACACACACACACACACACACACACACACACACACACACACACACACACACACACACACACACACACACACACACACACACACACCACACACACACACACACACACACACACACACACACACACACACACACACACACGTACACACACACACGTACACACACACACACGTACACACACACACACACACACACACACGCACACGCACGCACGCACACACACACGCACGCACGCACGCACACACACACACGTACACACACACACACGTACACACACACACACACACACACACACACACACACACACGCACGCACGCACGCACAACACACACACACACCACACACACACACACACACACACACACACACGCACCAAAGAGACAGCACACACACACACACACACACACACAAACACACACACACACGTACACACACACACACACACACACACACATGTACACACACACACACACACACACACAGCTCTGAAGTGTTGGTAAAGTGTGTGATGACTCTAAACCTACCAGCTTTTGTTTTGAGTTGAATTAATTCTTATAGAAATTCCTCCATGTTTTATTTACTTAGTGTGCCTCCGGCATCGACGTTAACATGGTTAAACGTGAGTTTTACTGATGCAGGAGGCTGCTGGTCAGCTGGTTCACCAGAAGAAAACTCCCTTCAGTAGTTGTCATCTACTCATGGTCACACCTTCACTCACTTCCATTCGTTGACTCGGTGTGTGGCTGCTTTGAGCCACGCGCCTTCCCAGGTCAGACACAGCCCATGACGGCCGGCAGCAGGGTCACGCTTTCCTACAAAACACCCGTAGAGCTGCATTTGTAAAGCTGGAACGATAAAGCTGCTCATGTTTCTCTCCACAGAGTATTTCTCTTTGTTAACTTGTCTTTCAGTAAGTAAGCTAGTGCCGTATTTTTATCCAAGTTGCTGCAGTTTGTTCTGAAGGCAGCTTATCAGGTTTGTGGTGCTGAACGCAGCTCTGCCTTTGTGGTCACGTTTAAAATACGTCCCAACCGAGGTGACACGTTAACTCAGCTGTAGCCTGCTAGCTAACAGCTACATGTTCTGGTGTCTACATTTTCCGTCAGTCATAAATTGTGTTGTCGTCTCTGGAAGACGGGACATCGATATCGAGGAACTTGCTCAGTGTTATGGTTAACTGGTTTAATCCGGTTTTTTCCACCCTATTCCGGTGTCGGCACCAGATCGGCTCGGGTCCTGTGGTTGCTGATGACGTCACATCACGGCAAACCCACTCAGCTTTCACACGTAAGTTTTGGAAGGCATCAGCAGTTTTGTTATTAACTTCTTGTTTGTTGCCACGTAAATGTTTCTTTATAACTATAATTTGTTAATAAACCACCAAATAATCTCAGTTTTGTGAAGAATGAGCAACTTCATAAACCAACATCAGACAGTTCTTATATGTGAAGCCACATCTGTCTGTACTAATGTGGAATTTGTCTGTTTAATTCCTTAGTTGTAATGTAAATTCATTCTTTCATTCATTCTTTCATTCATTCATTCAAAATGCTGCTTGCTGTCTTTTCAATAAAGTTCTTATACTTTATTTTGCCCCATTTCATCAAAACCCTGAGCTCTTAAGGGTCGCCGTTTATCTGTCAGTATCTTTGCTTTTAGTTTACGTTTCCTTTGGAAATTAAAACATATTTTCCCTGAAAAGTGTTGATTTTTGGACTACATGCCTACAACCGCTAAGACTACAACTGCTAGGACTACAACCCTGCTAAGACTACAACTGCTAGGAATACAACCGCTAAGACTACAACCTCTAGGACTACAAGCGCTAAGACTACAACCTCTAGGACTATAAGCGCTAAGACTACAACCTCTAGGACTACAACTGCTAAGACTACAACCTCTAGGACTACAAGCGCTAAGACTACAACCTCTAGGACTATAAGCGCTAAGACTACAACCTCTAGGACTACAAGCGCTAAGACTACAACCTCTAGGACTACAACTGCTAAGACTACAACCTCTAGGACTATAAGCGCTAAGACTACAACCTCTAGGACTACAACTGCTAAGACTACAACCTCTAGGACTACAAGCGCTAAGACTACAACCTCTAGGACTACAACCTCTAGGACTACAAGCGCTAAGACTACAACCGCTAGACTACAACTGCTAGGACTACAACCTCTAGGACTACAAGCGCTAAGACTACAACCTCTAGGACTACAAGCGCTAAGACTACAACCTCTAGGACTACAACCGCTAAGACTACAACCTCTAGGACTACAAGCACTAAGACTACAACCTCTAGGACTACAACCGCTAAGACTACAACCGCTAAGACTACAACCTCTAGGACTACAAGCACTAAGACTACAACCTCTAGGACTACAACCGCTAAGACTACAACTGCTAAGACTACAACCTCTAGGACTACAACCTCTAGGACTACAAGCGCTAAGACTACAACCGCTAAGACTACAACTGCTAGGACTACAACCGCTAAGACTACAACCGCTAAGACTACAACCTCTAGGACTACAAGCACTAAGACTACAACCTCTAGGACTACAACCGCTAAGACTACAACTGCTAAGACTACAACCTCTAGGACTACAACTGCTAAGACTACAACCTCTAGGACTACAAGCGCTAAGACTACAACCTCTAGGACTACAACCTCTAGGACTACAAGCGCTAAGACTACAACCTCTAGGACTACAAGCGCTAAGACTACAACCTCTAGGACTACAACCGCTAAGACTACAACAGCTAAGACTACAACCTCTAGGACTACAAGCGCTAAGACTACAACGCTAAGGACTACAAGCGCTAAGACTACAACCGCTAAGACTACAACGCTAGGACTACAACCGCTAAGACTACAACCGCTAGGACTACAACCGCTAAGACTACAACCTCTAGGACTACAACCGCTAAGACTACAACCGCTAAGACTACAGACTACAACCGCTAAGACTACAACCGTAAATTCGTCCTGACCAATCAAACTCTTCGTCGTCAATGTGCCCACGTAGCATTTACGAGCGTGGTATCGTAACTTCTGTAAGTCTTACGTTCAGCCAATCATCTACTGTGAGGTAACTGGCAGACGCAGGACCCCGAGCAGATCTGGTACCAACACCGGATCCTTTGGACCGATCACCTGTTTCTCTGGTGATCTCTCTTAGGAGGTCTACGATCACGTCCCATCCTGGACCTTGGTTCATTGTGCTCTGAGGACATTTCTGTCCCTAACAAGAACTATTTTTTTCAGATTAGCTCAAACTATGTTTGTTTCTGCAGCTCGTCATGAGCTTAAAGACTCAGGAGCTATAAGTGAAGAAGCTGGACTCCCTAAAGACCGCCATGTCCCGCTGGTTTCTGACACCTCGGATGGGTCCGGGAAAAGCTGAACCAGTGACATCATCATCTAATTATCTCTGTCTGTTCTGTTTAAACATCAGTGAACATGAATGTGCCTCAACAGTCGGATGAGATCAAAGCGTGAAACTGAAGCCAGCACTCAGACGGCCACGGTGCTGTCGGCTCAGCTCGGACGCCAGAATCCATCCAGCTGACCTCTGACCTCACACACTTCCTCAGACATCACAGGGAGAACAGCTGAAGGATATGAGTGGACCAGGATCCTGATGGCGAGTCTGCGGATGGGATGGAACGGGCTGAACATGTAGAGCGCAGATGTGGCGCTGAACCGGAAGATGGCCTTCCCTTTGTTCAGCACTATGAACGTCTGCAAGGAAAACCAGACAGAAACACGTTAACAACATCCGAGTCATTCCCACACGGAGAGGAGGGCACGGCAGCCGCCAGCGTTCCAGACTCACGTCTCATTACTTTACTTAGACAACAGGAGCCTCCTGCTGCTGTGCTCTAGCTGCACCTGAAGGGTTCTCAGACAGCAGCAGAGACCGGGTCCAGAACCAGGACCAGAACAGGCAGTGGTCTGCTAAAATGTCCAATAGGCTCTTCAGAGCAGGAGTTTTAACATTCTTCCTGTTTGTCATCATTCTGTTTTCCAGAGACCCCGTGTCCACATGGCATCTTTCCCTGAAACACTATTCTCTTCAAACCAGACCTTGTTTTCTATTATTCAGAAACATTTCATATCAAATTTAGGTAAAAACATCTCTTTTCAGTTTTATCTAGAAAACCTGTTAAGATTTTTATTTAATTTTATTTTACATCACACCAAATACAAGTTCGGGTCTCAGGAGGTTAACGATATGGACCAGAGGCAAAAGTACAAAACCTCAGATGAAAAAGGGTTTTGGATTTTTGAGAAAATCTGATGTTTTTGACTAAACAGAGACTAACTTCTGGTCTAAGCCCTGGGCAGCTGGAGGCGCTCTGCTGGATCAGCTGTAGTAAACAACCCGACTCCGGTGTTTCTGCGTTAGCGTTAGCAGAACGAAGTGTCATCAGTCAGATGTAGCTTCTGAAGCCTCTGCTAGTCGGTCACATTAGTTTTCCTCTGGGATACGGCGACCAGAACGGATACCGGAGGAGTTCAACCCCGACAGCTGGATATCACTACCGAAGGTGCAGACATGTTTTAGACCGTTTGACTCAGAAGACCCGATTAGGACACTGGGGAGGATTCTGTTCGTCTTCAGAACCAAAATCGATTCAGTTTGTTAACTTTTGGAAAATATTTCATCTCTGCGCTCCACCAGGAGCTCTCAGCCGACTCCAGGTCTTAGCTCCATCATCTGTCCCAATATAATTCAGTAATCTACAGATAAATAAATAATGTGCTGCCAGTTCTACCGCTGCGTGTGTGTGTTGGTGCAACTCTGGTAATATTTAAACGACAGCTTACCAGAATAAATCTTCCTGAAGCTGGAGTAACTCGTTAGTTTGACTCGTTTACACTAATCCAGAATGGCACAGAGGTTCTACCGGTCCCAGGAGTATTAGGTGTGTGTGTGTGTGTGTGTATGTGTGTGCGTGTGTGTGTGTGTGTGTGTGTGTGTGTGTGTGTGTGCGTGCGTGT
>SSNQ01000415.1:282881-287881 GCA_006942095.1 Nothobranchius kuhntae
GCTGCTTGTTACTCACAGAAAGAGCCCAAACACACACACACACACACACACACACACACACTGGTGAGTCATGATCGTGGCTAAGCTGTCTTGCTGCATTCGACTCGGTGGTCATGATGTGCTGCTTGACCGCCTCAGACGATACGTGAGGGTTTCTGGTTTGGCTTTGTAACGGTTCAGATCGCACGTGGCCAGCAGACGGATTAGTGTTGGGATGGGAGGGTTCTCTTCCGTCTGCTCCAGACCTCCCTGGGGTGTGCCGCAGAGCTCTGTGCTTGGACCGTTACTGTTACACATAACGGACTGGGACGGTACACAGATCAGAAACACAGAACAACAAAAATACAAGATATGGATCAAGGAAGCGTTAGAAATAAGGAGACACAAAACCACGAGCAGAGGCGATGGAGGATTCCCATCGCATCACTCACGGGACTTCAGCAAGGAGAACGCAGACAGCAGAGGGCGACATCGTCCTCTTCTGCCCACGGATAAAAGGAAGTGACATCACCATTACCGGCCATCTCTGATGATGGCTGAAGCTACCAGCTGAAGCATGTCAGGTCCAAACTATTTGTACTGAAACTGTAGAAAAACAACATAAAAGGATTGACTCTGGTCTGGAGCATTTCTAGAGGCAGCAGAGTCCCACATGGCAGCACCAAAGGATGCTAGAGGTGAGTTTTACCAGAACCAGAACCAGGACCAGGAACAACCCAAACTCTGCTACTCAGACTCGCTCCTCAGAGATGAGGAGGACTCGTTGCTCTCAGCCAATCAGGAGCGTGGGAGAGTGAAGGGTCGACTCTGGAGACAACAGAAGGAAACCAGCCAGCTGGCAGATGGCATTGTGGGTAATTATCAGGTCCAGAGTGATGAAGACGCTCTCTTTTGTAGGTGTGTGTTCTGATGAAGCCACATAAACAAGAGTGTGTGAAACCCGATCAGGACCTGGCTGGGAACTCCAGATGCAGCTGCTGATTCTGATGCTGACACCTGCACCCACCTGTCGACCAATCAGCTGGTTCTGGGACTGATCCCACCCTGCCCCCACCCCCTGGCTGCTTAATGTGAGTCAGAGACCTCAAACTGGATCAGAACCGACCTGCACGGTTAGGCAAGCAAAGGTCATTTATGTATCACTAATGATGAAGGTCAATGAAGGTCAAGGTGCAACAGCCTGAAGAGAGAGAGAGACATCCCCTATCCCTCCAGTCATCGCCATGGCAACAGTTATTATTAATCATAACAGGATGAAGTCATCAGAAAACCACCAGAATTAAATGTCTGAAAACATAAATTCTCACAAAACTACAAATCATTAAAGTCTAAAAAGAAATATTCATTTTACACCAAACAGCTGATAAAAATATAAATAAATAAAAGGAAAAGTTTGTTTCCCCACAAACTCCCTCCTGACATAGCTATCGTTCCTCCTCTCCTGTGTCAGCGCTCAGCTGTCACTTTCAGGCTGGGAAACACACACACACACACACACACACACACACACACACACACACACATACACATACACGCGTTGAGCTTTCTGTGTGCGTGCATGTGCGTGCGTGTGTGTGTGCGTGCGCGCGCGTGTCCTGAGTTCTGAAGTGTGACTTATTTGACTTCAACTGTAACTCACTCATTCATCAGCACTCCCCCTGGAGCCCAACCTCCCCACACGCAAACACTTCCTAGCGCTGCGGGGGGGGGTTACACTCCGGGCCAGCTGAGTCCATTTCTGCACTTACAGTTCACAATTTCACATGTTGATTCTGCTACTGTGACCCAGCTTGTTTACTTTTCACCATCTGAGACCAGTACTATGTTCAATGTGTACGATTTTCAATTATTACCATGTAATACCATGTATATACCATGTATAACCATGTAATACCATGTATATACCATGTATAACCATATAATACCATGTATATACCATGTATATACCATGTATTTACCATGTATATACCATGTAATACCATGTATATACCATGTATAACCATGTAATACCATGTATATACCATGTATATACCATGTATATACCATGTATTTACCATGTATTACCATGTATATAAGATGTATATACCATGTATAACCATGTAATACCATGTATATACCATGTATAACCATGTAATACCATGTATATACATGTATAACCATGTAATACCATGTATATACATGTATAACCATGTAATACCATGTATATACCATGTATAACCATGTATTACCATGTATATACCATGTATATACCATGTATATACCATGTATTTACCATGTATTACCATGTATATACCATGTATTACCATGTATTACCATGTATATACCATGTATATACCATGTATATACCATGTATTACCATGTATATACCATGTATATACCATGTATTACCATGTATATACCATGTATTACCATGTATATACCATGTATATACCATGTATTACCATGTATATACCATGTATTACCATGTATATACCATGTATTACCATGTATATACCATGTATTACCATGTATTACCATGTATATACCATGTATATACCATGTATTACCATGTATATACCATGTATTACCATGTATATACCATGTATTACCATGTATATACCATGTATTACCATGTATATACATGTATAACCATGTAATACCATGTATATACCATGTATATACCATGTATTTACCATGTATATACCATGTAATACCATGTATATACCATGTATAACCATGTAATACCATGTATATACCATGTATATACCATGTATATACCATGTATTTACCATGTATTACCATGTATATACCATGTATATACCATGTATAACCATGTAATACCATGTATATACCATGTATAACCATGTAATACCATGTATATACATGTATAACCATGTAATACCATGTATATACATGTATAACCATGTAATACCATGTATATACCATGTATAACCATGTATTACCATGTATATACCATGTATATACCATGTATATACCATGTATTTACCATGTATTACCATGTATATACCATGTATTACCATGTATTACCATGTATATACCATGTATATACCATGTATATACCATGTATTACCATGTATATACCATGTATTACCATGTATATACCATGTATTACCATGTATATACCATGTATATACCATGTATTACCATGTATATACCATGTATTACCATGTATATACCATGTATTACCATGTATTACCATGTATATACCATGTATATACCATGTATTACCATGTATATACCATGTATATACCATGTATATACTAGGTCACTTCCTGGTCCAGATCTCACCTGGATTCCCTGAGTCCTCATTGCTGCTGAAAGCAGGTTCCAGAGGTTGCTCTGCTCCAAACACACCTAGTTCCCATCAGAAGCTGATTGGCAGGCTTCTGCAGGGCCTGATGAGCTGCTGGACAGGTAACTCGGGTGTTGCTGGACCAGGAAACAGCTAAAACATGGAGAGAGCTCTCCAGAACCAGGACTGGACTCCAGTAGATCCAACAGAATCGAGTCCACAATCACCAACCAACCATTCAAATTACTGATGAAAACCCTGGTCAGGACCAACCTCAGAGTGCAGGACCCACCGGGTCCAGACTCGGTCCTGCTGAAATAAAACCAGAATCCACCAGAACCAGAACCAGATGAAGGCAAACTCAGCCAGATGTTTTTATGTCTGAAGTCTCAGACCAGATCCAGGTGATCTCCCAGAGAGGCCGGCTTTCAGGCTCGTCTTGGCTGAGTGTCGCTCGCTCGCTTGTTCTCTCTCACTCTCACACACACACACACACACACACACACACACACACACACACACACACACACACACACACACACACACACACACACACACTGCTCTACTTCTACAGCAGACTGAAGGAAGATGGGAACATCACAGACAAGCATGACACAAAACTTCTGTGTTTTATTATTTTTCTAGATTAAAGTTTATTTTAATTTTTTTTGTTTCATCAGAAACTTGAAATCAGATCCAAACTAAAGTAAAACGCTCCAGAATAAAGTCCCTGCTCATGGGAGGGGCCAGGTGTTCAGGTGAGATGGGCAGGAGCTACGGGCGAGGACCTTGGCGGTCTGACCCTCGGCTGCAGAAGCTGGCTCTTGGGATGAGGAACATCTCCTCTCTGGTGGGGAGGGAGCCGAGTCGGTGTGTGAGGTTGGGAATTTACGACTAGTCGGACTCACCTCAGTGCATGGCTCTGGCTCCAGAACCAGTTTCCTTGAGAGGGGCTGCCTCCAGTGTTGAGGCGGCCGACCAGAGCTGTGGCCGCTAGGTCGTCGGTGCCTGCCGTGGCGGCAACCCCGAACCCGCCGGTGCCCACCAGCGGGTTCGGGGCTGGTGTGGATAGGTGGGAGCCGTACTCAGCAGACCTCCTTAAATCCATCGGTAAGTCTTCCAGCGAGGAAGTGGAGTCCGAGTACTTTGGGTCCAATCTCTGGTGCTGAGGTCACTGAGCAGGTCAAAAAGCTCCTCTGTGGCAAGGCTCCGGGTGGATGAGATCCGCCTGGAGATCCTAAAGGCTCTAGATGTTGTAGGGCTGTGGTGGCTGACGCAGCTCCACAACATCGAGTGGACATCAGGGGCAGTGCCACTGGACTGGCACACCGGGGCGGTGCCCCTACTTAAAAAGGGGGGCCACAGAGTGTGTTCCAACTACAGGGGATCACACTCCTGAGCCTCCCTGGTAAGGTCTACTCGGGGGTTCTCCACAACCTTTATGGACAGGATTTCTAGGTGCAGCCAAGGTGTGGAGGGCATCCGTTTTGGTGGCCTGAGGATCAGGTCCCTGCTTTTTGCAGATGATGTGGTCCTGTTGGCTTCATCAGAACGTGATCTTCAGCTTTCGCTGGAGCGGTTTGCAGCCGAGTGTGAAGCAGCCGGGATGAGAATCAGCTCCTCCAAATCTGAGACCATGGTCTTGATTCGGAAAAGGGTAGAATGCCTTCTCCGGGTCAGGGATGAGGTCCTGCCCCAAGTGGAGGAG
>SSNQ01000415.1:302881-313290 GCA_006942095.1 Nothobranchius kuhntae
AAGATATGTAAACAAACGACGCTTTAGTGAGGATTACACACAGCAGTTATAGTCTGCATAGATCATTTCCATGTGTTTTTATATTTTGTGTTTCCCATCTTCTTCTTCCTCTTGCTGTGAGACTGGTGGGGCGATGCCCTAGCGCCCCCATGGGCGAGTTATCACTGATGAGCTATATGGTAGCCACAGCTGACCTGGGACACACTGACAGAGGCGGGGCTAGCGAGCACAGGCGCCACCAGTTGCTCCAACCACAACCAGCAGGCACGGAAGGTGAAGGGTCAGGCCCAAGGACACATCAACAGACACAACTGGAGCCAGGGTTTCAACTGGCAACCCTCTGGTTACGGGACATACTCCTGACCCCTGAGACGATGTATTAAACTTCACATTCTCCCGATGGAATCAAATGGAGCTCTGTCACCGCTGCAACAGGAAATACTCGAATTACAAACGTTTAGAGCGAGTCGCTGTTTTTCACACAGCCGAAACATTCGCATCACAACGCTTCACAGCAGCGGCGTCACGGCAGACCGGCATTAAACCAGAGAGAGAGCACCAGCTAGTGTTGTGCTACAACCATCACTGAAGGGGATGTACTCAGAACCCTGATCCCACACCTGAGATCAGATCCCACTCCTGAGATCAGATCCACACCTGAGATCAGATCCCACACCTGAGATCAGATCCCACACCTGAGATCAGATCCTCACCTGAGATCAGATCCCACATCTGAGATCAGATCCCACACCTGAGATCAGATCCACACCTGAGATCAGATCCTCACCTGAAATCAGATCCCACACCTGAGATCAGATCCACACCTGAGATCAGATCCACACCTGAGATCAGATCCTCACCTGAGATCAGATCCCACACCTGAGATCAGATCCCACACCTGAGATCAGATCCACACCTGAGATCAGATCCACACCTGAGATCGGATCTGCACCTGAGATCAGATCCCACACCTGAGATCAGATCCACACCTGAGATCAGATCCACACCTGAGATCAGATCCTCACCTGAGATCAGATCCTCACCTGAGATCAGATCCCACACCTGAGATCAGATTCACACCTGAGATCAGATCCTCACCTGAGATCAGATCCTCACCTGAGATCAGATCCCACACCTGAGATCAGATCCGCACCTGAGATCAGATCCTCACCTGAGATCAGATCCTCACCTGAGATCAGATCCTCACCTGAGATCAGATTCACACCTGAGATCAGATCCTCACCTGAGATCAGATCCTCACCTGAGATCAGATCCCACACCTGAGATCAGATCCCACACCTGAGATCGGATCTGCACCAGAGATCAGATCCCACACCTGAGATCGGATCCGCACCTGAGACATACTTGAGACTGAAATCCACAAACAAGAGCAAATCCGTACCGAGTTTGATCCCGGAACGTGGACTAGAACATCACACCGTGAGCCTCGTCTGCGGTTCTCCTCTCATCATAAGTTTAGCTGAGCACACTTTGCCGGCTCGGTTCTGGCAGAATCTTTTGTTCCGGCGTAAGCCGCCTTCTGTTGCCTGGAAGAGTCACTTAAGAGAAATGTTGACAGTGGGAGCGCTATTAGAGCTGACACATGCTGCTCTTTGGTATTTCACTTCTCATGACTCATGGAGCTGCGGCCTCTGGACCTGCTATTAAAGAATATCGCTGCTTTTCTGACAGAAAGCTTTGAAGAGTGACGCTTTAACAAAAGCATTCACAGCCCGACTTTCTCCGACTGCAGCAACTCTGCTCTCGCTGCTCTGGAGGATTATTCCGTCACATTAGCAAAGGAAGTTCAGCTCCGGAACGTTCCGCCTGGATGACTCTTCTAAAAGTTGGTCCTTGTGTTTCATCTCCTGAAGCTGTTTGTCTGAACTCCGCCTAGCTCTGAACTTTGACCTCTGTCCTAAAATCCAACATGAGGCTCATGCAGCCTAAAATAACCCCCCCTCCCACACACACACACACACACACACACACACACACACACACACACACACACACACACCATGTGTTCTTCATGTTCACCGGGTTGTGTGTTCACTCCTGACACTCCTCCACAGCCAGAGCTCCAGCTGGCAGACTCCCAGATGTTGTCAGCTGATCCAGGTAATGTTCAGGTGAGTCCTGTTTATCCGGGCTTCTCCAGAACCGACCCGGTCTCCAGGTGCAGGACCAGCAGCTGTTTCATGTCTTCAGGTCTAATAAAGTTTTTGTTTCAGTAGGATGGAACGTTGTCAGTGAGAGGTCACATGACCCAGTGGGCAGAGCCAAGTGCCAACGTGGGGACGTTCCGGCAGAAGCTCTTTCCCAAACAGGAAGTAAAAGGTTTTCAACGCGTCATCTCCACTGGGAAACGCGGAATCCTGAATGTTCACCTGGGAGAAGCAGGACGCTGCCTTCCTGTCTCCATGTGTCCCTGTCTCTGTGCCTTCTGTCCCCGTCTCGGGCCCGGGTCCCCCTGATCATTGTCTCCTGAGCCCCAAACGTTTCATGAACTTGTTACTCGGAACCGTTTCTGCCTCCGAACCGCGAACATTACAGGGAAGTGAGGGCTGCATACACCTGGGAGCTTTCCTGGAACGTTTGGTGACTGTGGTCCCATTTATGACGGGGATGAAAACAAACGCTGAGTCTGACGCTCAGGTGAGCCGTTCAGGTAGGAAGAGAAAGAGAAGGAGGCTGATCTGTGATCTGCTAAAGGTCAGACAGAACAAACCAACAACGACACGAACACCTACGCAATCTCAGGTGGAAACACGCTGGGCTTTGTTGTTAGCGCTCGCGTGCGCGTACACACACACACACACACGCACACACACCTGTCGAGGGTGAGGAGCAGCAGCTGCAGAGTCGGACCATGACAAGGAACACAGAAAAACCACTCGCCTCTTTTCTCTGAACATTTGTTTAAATTCTGCCACACCTGCAGGTGAGTCTGGACTGCCACGCCCACAGGTGACAGCTGCAACCACAGCGGGTCAGCGGTACCTGGAACCTGGGATGACGCTGGGTCCAGGAAACCCTGGCGGTTCGTGTTTAGCTGCATCAGCTGAAAGTGAACGTCTCAGCAGCTCAGAGACGATGTGAACAGAAATCATCACAGATGCTTTTACAGGAAACGTGTTTAAGAATTTAGTTTTGATTTCCACATAAAACATTAATTTGCTTCTTTAACTGATTTAGACAGAAATAAACATGAATGCTGGCCCTGTTAGCTAACAGGTAAATATCATAAAACCCTGTGATTGCTGAGGTTTAACGTACAAACATGGCTGCTGAGCTGCAGCAAACATCCAGAAGGTCAAAGGTCAGACACGCCAAGCCAGCTTCATGACATCATCAAACCTTTTGAGGTAAAACTTTAATACAAGCCGACACAACTGCTGAAGCAATCATTTATTACTTCATTCAAACACTTGCTTTCCTTCCGCCAGACCCGGCCTGCAGGTGCAAATATCATCAACTCCTCCAAAATAAAAGCCGATTTAGTCCAGATAAGAAATAATTATAAAGTAAGATCAAACATTAGCTGAATGGACCCAAAAGTTCTGGAAGCAAAGACCGGAATCAGCAGAAAAAACGGTCCAGAAGGCATAAACAGGCCAGCAGGTGAGCAGCAACCCCAGGTGAGTCCCTCACACAAACAAAGCGCTTAATTAATGGAAAGTGTGTGGCACGGACCGGTTCGGTTCGGTTCAGCTCGGCTCGTCGCATAGGAAACGGTCTCCAGAGGACAGCGAGGCTGAGATGAACCAGAACCAGAACAGGGAGGTTTAGGTCAGAACTTCACCTGAAATCCTGATTATTTTATTTTCCTGCAGCATCAGTCAGCCTGAGACGCCGAACACGTTGATGACGCAAACAAACAAACAAACAAACAAACAAATAAAACAGCTGATTCCTCCGCGGAACCGTGTAAAGGTCAAAGTTCATCACAATCAATCACATTAAGGGTCAGACAGAACTTACATGTGAAACTCCTGCCCTAAAAACTGCGGGTTCGAAACTCTCCGTCCCACTCAGAACCGAACCGGACCGGAGGCGCAAAGTGGCGGATCCATGAGCCAGGGGCTGCCCGCGCGCGCAGAGCCGGATCCCAGGGGTCCGATGGTGAGGAGTTAACAATCCAAACAGTTCAAACGAGTCTCCTCCAGGAGAACCGGGCCGAACCGGAGCGGATCTGGAGCGTCAAAATGTGCGCACAGGACGGCTTTACTGCGTCCGCTCCGGTTCCGACATCCTCCCGCTGCGCGTCTCTCTGCGCTCCTCCCAGAAAAAATAAAATTAAAATTAAAAACAATTTTTAAGCGGACAGAACCGAACTTCTGGACCGGTTCTGTTGTTTGACTCAGATTTCAGGTAAAAGCCCTGCGTGGTTCCGTTTGAGCGGATCTGGAACCAGTCTTCAGAACAAAGTCAAGTTCTGTTGGAGCAACCTGCTCGGCTCCGTGTCTGTGCGTCGGTGGGCTGGTTCGGCTGACCGGACGGGTTCCCGTCATCCCCGCCGCTCGATCGCCCCTAGACCGGGGAGAGAAAGAGCTGGGAGCGGAAGTATCGCGACGTTACGTCGCAAGCCCCGTTTTTCACGCGCTGAGGTGAGGGCGCACTGCACGCGCGGCGCGGCCGCTCCCAGCTTCACATGAGACAGGTGAACTGAACGTTGTGGTCAGGACCCAGGTTGGGTTTGGGTGGTTCAGAACCCAGCAGGGCAGCAGTGATGGGGGATGTAGGAGGGCCCATGACTCAGGGGGGCAAAACATTTTAATTTAATTCATTTGAATAAAATCACATGGTCCATGTAGCTTATCACATATATGTGATAAGTCGTGTTTGTTCAGGAGGCCCACATACCTGGCAGCACCACCAGAACCAGCTGGGTTAGTTTCAGATAACTGAGAAGATGCACTAACCCTGTGGCANACGACTGATACCAGTACCGCAGGGGCGCCTCCAGAGAATTTGTGGCCAGACGGGGCCAAAGACATCTTTGGTGTGTTCTTGCTGCTGAAACTCTAATTCCATCTTTTAGTTCTTTTTAAAACACAGAAAGGTTCCGTTTACCTGCAGCGTTTCGTTTGTGGCTGCAAACTTCGTCAGGCTGACGCTGATGGTGGCGTCACTTCCTTCCCCGTTTAAACTGTGTTTTAAAAAAACTAAAAGACGGGGCCAAGACATTTTTGGGGTGGCACACCAAATTGGTCCTTTCAGTTTAGCCTGTGCTGATGTATTGCACAGCTCCTTTATTCGTTTTTACCGCAAAATTAAATAAAAAAATACTGTGTGGATCCAAAACATTTTACTTAAATTTTACAAACACAAACATTTCAGAAAAATAATTTTCTGTTGTTATTTTAATGTGTTTTTTAGTTTAATTCCCCTGCTGCTGTGTTCACAAAAAACTGTGCAGATAAAACGTTTTAAGTGCTGAGCAGCAGAAGCACGTATTTTATTTATTCTGATTATTTTGTTACTCATTAATTGTATTATTTTTATTTTGTTTTACAATTATATCTTGAATACATAAGATCAATTTATGGTTTGAGTGAACATTAATATGATTTATTAACACTGGCTTTTCCTGGGGTGGCCAGTAATTTTCTAGGGGTGGCCATGGCCACCCCTGGCCACCCCTGGCCACCCCTTGAGAACGCCATTGCAGTAACGGTTCTGACTGTTGGGTCTGAAAATGACTGTTTTTATTTTCATGATAAATAGTTGATTCTGGAGATGAAAACATCTCTCGTTGCTACTGTGAGTTAGCGCTAAGTGGTGATGCATTCAAAGACCAGGAAAAATCAGATGTGTCTACAAACTTCTGCCTTCAGGCAGAGTGGTACCAGTTCTGATAGCAAAGACCAGCTGGATCAGTCAGTTAGTAAGTTAGTTAGTCAGTCAGTGAGTCGTTCAGTTAGTTAGTTAGTTCTGATTCCTGTGAGCAGTTCAGCAGTGCCCCCTAGTGGTTGTCAGCTTTGGTAGATTTTATTTTTCAGTTCAGTTGAACTTTACTGTCCCTGTGGGGAGCCTAAGTCACGCACCCACTTCTGGACCGCGGGTCCTCGGAAGAACGAAACGCTGAATGCAAGTCAGCGGGGCTAAGAACGCTGTTTTCTTATTCCACTTGTAATGTACCATGATGTCCACATATGATGTCCGTGAATTTTAAAGAAGCTTTATGATACCAGGAACGCACTTATTTTGGAACGGGGAGAAACCTTTTTAGGTTTTGTGTGAAAATAAGTGCAGGACTTCAAATGTGCATCACTAAAGTGACGTCACCGAACCAGACACGGAGAGAACGGAGGGAAAATGGCCGTAGGCTCCGAAAACTTTCCATCTTTAATCCTTAATAAATGTGGCCATGTGGTAAACAGCAGCTACGCCAGGGGAGAGGAGATTTTGTGGTGACGTCACACATGCGACGTGCCGATGTAGTCGTGCTAATTACGACTTTTACACGTTGATAAATCTCAAAGTACGTGGTCGAAACACCCATCACCAGTTTTCATGTGAGCTGCAGTACAACATGTGTGTGATCCAGGGCGTGAGGCAAAGCAGGTTAGAAAATGACGTTTTTAGCCTCATTGACTTGCCGACGGCGGCGAAACTGTAGCTGCAAAACAGGCAAACAAAACTGTTTCTGTGTTTAAAAAGAACGAAAGCATGGAATTAGAAAGACACAGCAAGAACACACCTAAGATGCTCATTGACTTGCGTTCATTTTTTCGTTCTTCCCGTGAGCCGACCGGAGAGGGAGGAGGCTGCTGGGTAATCTGTTCTACAGTCAGCAGTTCACAAAGAAACAAGATTCAACCCCACAGACCAAAACCAAGGAGCCCTTTTTAGCCTGAAGTCAATAGTCTGGTGGCAACAAAAGATTGCTCCTCCCCCACATCGTATCGCCGGGGAACTCAGCCCACGGTGGATGCTCGGGATCAGATTTAATAACCCTGGCTCAGTTTATCATCAAGGAGAAATATCTATATTGTGTCACCATCTCGACTGTCTGGTTGTTGATCACTGCTGCGGGAGTTGGAGAAGCATCTTTCCTAAAATCTAGAAACATTCCCCTAGTTTTATTTTCATTNGTGTTAAACAACGATGCTTTCATAAGTCGTGAACTACCAGGCCCTGCGCCGTACTTCAATTACTCATGAGAGACACGATGACTGAGTCGTCTGTGAACGTGATGATGTAGTGCCCAGAGTAACCGCTAAAAAAAACGATAAAAAAGTGGTGAGAGGACACAGCTCTGTGGAGCTCCAGTTGATGAGGACAGGTTCAGAATGAACACCGTTTACCCTGACTCGTGCCCTCTCAGCTAAGAATCCATGCGACAAGTCAGAACACCAGGACTGATGATAAACCTTCGTTTTGTACACGTGGCTGGACACATGTAAAAGCAGAGAAGTCAATAAAAAGTCATCTGTCCAGTGTCTTTGGAGTCTCTAAATGTTTAAAAACTACAATAAAAAGTGTTGTCATCGACTCTGCTCTTCGACCTGCAGTAACGTGTAGACTTGTCTGACCTGTGTCCAGGGAAATCTTCCTAACTGGGTCTGTAATCATTCAGTGACCGTTTGACAGGTATAGTCATAGACCCCTTCCACAGACACGGAGCTCTGTGGACACGTGTGGACATGTGTGGACACGTGTGGACATGTGTGGACATGTGTGGACACGTGTGGACATGTGTGGACACGTGTGGACATGTGTGGACACGTGTGGACATGTGAAAGTTAAAACTGAATGTTTCTGCTCGCTGTGGGGCCCAGTTCTTAAGAGCTGTCTCCCATCAGGACAGGGGTGGAAAATGTGTTTTTATTTATTTGTGTTAACTTACAACAAACCAAAACACAAAATAGATTTACAGACCAGTGCCTCAACCAGATGTAGTTCTTTCTGGACTGGATCAGGAGTTCTGGACTGGATCAGGAGTTCTGGACAGGATCAGGAGTTCTGGACTGGATCAGGAGTTCTATACAGGATTAGGAGCTTTTCAGGTCCACCTGTGAAACCCACTTCAGTGCATTTTTCTAAAAGTGAGAACAGAAAATAAAACCTGGAACTCTTCATCAGATCTCCTGTACATCGGAATGGCTAGGCGTAGGAGAAGGAATGGGATTATTACACGGGGGAAAAGTTCCAGTTTCACGGGGATCAAACTTCATGGAGCCTGAAATTCCTGGACAAATAGATGTTTATTGTGGAGAAATGCAATGTATTCATGTTTCTGCCTTGTTGACCTTGTCCTGAACTCCTCTGGTGTAGTTGCTGTTAGTGCCTCAGTGAAAACCCCGGAGTCGAGTCCCCACCTTTTGAGTCTGAGCGGCTTTAACTGGAATAAATCAGGTTAACTAACTTTATGATACACATTTAATACCACCGGAAGCAAAAGGCTAATATTTAATACCTTTTAAAATTATTGACCTCTTCAATTTTTTATCTATGCAAATATTTAAAAACTACAGAAAAATGAACTCTTTCACTCCGGTCACCGAGTTGTGCAATTTCTAGAAGAGGCCGGTGGATGGTGGCCCTGTTTTAGATTAAAGCATCTGCTAATTCTTGAAATCAGCAGAAATGTACGTAATGTAGTACTGAGTTTCTGCACCTTTATTACACCAGCAGCTGGGTGATGCTGCTGTTGCTACGCAACGCACGCACACATAAATCAGGAGGGACAGCTCCTCTCACGGGATGTTCTCGTGAAGCTGCAGCGCCCTCTTCAGGCCAAGGCTCTGATGTACAAACTCAGATCTGATGTGTTTTCAACCGGGGTCTCCTCTCAAACATCACCTGTGATAAACCAGGCGCACCTTTTAGGAGAATTACGATCACCTGTGCAGGTGTGATTACCCGAGTGTCCTGCATTCTTTAAACATTAGGGAGGAATAAATACCAATCAGAAACTCTAGTGATGTATTTATTAAAGATGTGTGTTTCTTACACGATAGATAGAGAAGAGAGACTGAAAGGAAGGAAAAGTTAAGGGGCAGAAAACTATTTACAGATTTACATATAAACGTTTTAACTTCCATGAGAAACAAGCACCTTTTATGTATTTGATTTTATTTCTTATCCATTTATCAGGGTTAGGGTTAGTTACCGATATTTAAAGATAATGACGTCTACATTTTTACTAACACACTTTTGGTAGTTTGGCTCTGAACTGAATAAACCAAGTGATGTGGTCATCCTGCGGTCATTTAGGGAATGATCTGAGTGTTCACGTAAATAGTAATCTAACTCTCAGTCTGAGTATTAACCTAAATAATAATCTAAGTCTCAAACTGAGTATCAATCTGAGTGTTAATGTAAATAGTAATCTGAGCATCAATCTGAGTATTAATCTGATTTTTAATCCCACAGTGTGATAAATGAGGGACTCTCCGCCCCCTTAATGCTCAAACTCTTCTTCTGCTGCCACGTTCTTGCAGCTTTCCGAAGGAATGGGACGATTCTGGGAAATTGTACCAGTATGTGATTGGTCAAATATCCGTAGGACCCACCTTAAGACACGCCTCCAGAATTAATCTGGGTATCTGATTGGTGCAACAGGAAGCCATGCACGGTTACCATGGACTTTGGCTGCTGGTGAAAAGGACGTGCTCCTTGGTGAAGTCCAGCTTGCTCCAGCAGCTCCGCTAAAACTGCAGCTTTTAGCGGAACTAAGAGAAATGGCGCAGAGGAAGAATTCAAAAAGCCACTCTAGAAAAGGTCGGTAGCGTTTTCACGATTTCTCAGCCCCTCCGTCTTCCGAACCAAGCTCCTAAATGTTCTCCAGTTTAAATTTGGCGTATTCACGGTAGGACGCACGAAACATGAAATCACAGTTAACATGTTTAGTTAGTGAAGCTCTTGAATTCGTTTTCCAGGTTTCGGTCCAGCGCGGTTCCGACCAGCTAAAGTGCGTTTAACTGAGCATCCAGAACTAGCTAAAAAACTTAGCTAATGCAATAAAAATTAAGCACGGTTTGTGTTTGTTATTCGGGTCAAAAGTATCTTTAATATAAATAAAGTAAGTCTGTTCGTGCTATTTTTTATTTGTGAGTTGTATCCACCGCAAAACAAGGTGAAACTTAAATGGCTGAAATTTGACGGGTTTGGTGGGACGTTAGCTAGCTTAGCCACCGCTCGTTCTGCTTTAGCCGTGAACTCGACTCTCAGCTCCAACTCGTTCACCGACAGAGATGCTCTCATCGGTTCCTTTTGGCTGCAGAAGGAAGGAGTTTGTTGACCTGCGCTCACTCTGTTGCGGTTTCTGCGACACTAACGTGTGTGGGATGGGGTTATCTGATGCTCTTTTAAGGTTTTAACACAGAACAGCTAAGTGAGCATTTTTTATTTTGTAAATGAAACCTGTGGGAAAAACACTCCTTAGTATCTCAGGAATC
>SSNQ01000415.1:313300-344718 GCA_006942095.1 Nothobranchius kuhntae
GTAAATAGTAATCTGAGTCTAAATTTGAGTATTAACCTAAATAGTAATTTAAGTCTCAATCTGAGTATCAATCTGAGTGTTAATGTAAATAGTAATCTGAGTATCAATCTGAGTATTAATCTGATTTTTAATCCCACAGTGTGATAAATGAGGGACTCTCCGCCCCCTTAATGCTCAAACTCTTCTTCTGCTGCCACGTTCTTGCAGCTTTCCGAAGGAATGGGACGATTCTGGGAAATTGTACCAGTATGTGATTGGTCAAATATCCGTAGGACCCACCTTAAGACACGCCTCCAGAATTAATCTGGGTATCTGATTGGTGCAACAGGAAGCCATGCACGGTTACCATGGACTTTGGCTGCTGGTGAAAAGGACGTGCTCCTTGGTGAAGTCCAGCTTGCTCCAGCAGCTCCGCTAAAACTGCAGCTTTTAGCGGAACTAAGAGAAATGGCGCAGAGGAAGAATTCAAAAAGCCACTCTAGAAAAGGTCGGTAGCGTTTTCACGATTTCTCAGCCCCTCCGTCTTCCGAACCAAGCTCCTAAATGTTCTCCAGTTTAAATTTGGCGTATTCACGGTAGGACGCACGAAACATGAAATCACAGTTAACATGTTTAGTTAGTGAAGCTCTTGAATTCGTTTTCCAGGTTTCGGTCCAGCGCGGTTCCGACCAGCTAAAGTGCGTTTAACTGAGCATCCAGAACTAGCTAAAAAACTTAGCTAATGCAATAAAAATTAAGCACGGTTTGTGTTTGTTATTCGGGTCAAAAGTATCTTTAATATAAATAAAGTAAGTCTGTTCGTGCTATTTTTTATTTGTGAGTTGTATCCACCGCAAAACAAGGTGAAACTTAAATGGCTGAAATTTGACGGGTTTGGTGGGACGTTAGCTAGCTTAGCCACCGCTCGTTCTGCTTTAGCCGTGAACTCGACTCTCAGCTCCAACTCGTTCACCGACAGAGATGCTCTCATCGGTTCCTTTTGGCTGCAGAAGGAAGGAGTTTGTTGACCTGCGCTCACTCTGTTGCGGTTTCTGCGACACTAACGTGTGTGGGATGGGGTTATCTGATGCTCTTTTAAGGTTTTAACACAGAACAGCTAAGTGAGCATTTTTTATTTTGTAAATGAAACCTGTGGGAAAAACACTCCTTAGTATCTCAGGAATCTCTGAAATTGAGCGTTCATTTTCACAGGAATAACGAGAGGTCGTAGAATTGTAATATAGTATTAAATCACTGTTGACTCGTAGAGAAACATTTGATTGTCAGATGTAGTTTTAAGGGTTTTCCACCATTTGTAATATATATTTTCTACTTCACAAGCCCTGTTGGATCAATTGCATAGAGAAAAACGAATAACCAATAGCTATATATGTAGATCTAACTAAAGCATGTGATACAAACGATCATAAACTTTTTATAAATAAGCTAGAAAAACAGGGTATTTAACAGACAACTATCTGTTCAAGTGAATGAATATAAGTCCTCTTTGAATTAGATCTCCTGCGGAGTCCCTCAGGGTTCAGTGTTGGGGCCGATCCTCTTCTTGCTTTATTTCAATGACCTATGTCAAATTTCAACTAAATTTAAATTGGTCCGCTATGCAGACGATACAACAATTCCTTTTTCTGGAACAAATTTCTAACCATTTTTTCTTGCTATAACAGTGGAAATGAATGAACTACAAGACTGGTTTAATTGCATAAAATTATTGTTAAATAAAAAAATTATGATGTTTGGTAATAGGTGATGTATTGTTGAAAATAGTAGTAAATAATGAGATGCTTGAACATGTAGATAAATTTAACTTTCTGGGTATTACTGTTGATTATATGTTAAGTTAGAAGCCACATATAGCTTACGTTAAAGGTAAAACAGCTAAATGTGTTACAGTAATGGGGAAAGTCCAAGTACCAGCAGAACAAAAAGGCTTTAGGGTCTGTCTATTGTACATAATTTCTGCCATATATATATATAGATTATGGGGTAATGCCTATAAAACAATAATGTGGTGTAGGGCATAGGGACCATACCAGCTCATTGTTTATAAGATTAAAACTTATAAAATGTTATGATTTGATTACATTAAAAACCCAACAAATCATGTACAGAACTAGATATGATCGACTTCCAGACAACATTCAAATCAAAGACTGTTTTGTAATGGAGATGATAAATTTAATCTGAGAGAGCACTGTAAAGAATATGTTCATTACTCATCGTGGGTCTGTGGAATGATCTAGAGGAAAGCAGCAGTTTGTTGACAAAATCCAAGAGATTGTATAAAGAGACCTTGTTTAGTAATTATGAGAAAGAAATGTAAATAATGCTATTAACTTAGCCTTGATTTCCTTGGCTGGTGAGAATAATGAAGTTTTCTGTACCTTTGAATTATAATATATCGTTTATTAATGGGGTAGGAGTTAATAAGTTATACTTCTTTCTAGAACTGCGCTGCTCTGGGTGGCTGCATGTTGGAGTAGCTCTGTTGACTATATGCAAGTTTTGCCTTTTCTTGGGCATTTTTTCTTCTAGTTTCTCAAGAAAAACGGTATTTTTTTGACGCTTTACTTTTCTGTTTCTGGTGCTGTGAAGCTTGGAGGATTTTTACTGCTTTTTTTATAGCTTTTTTCACTTTTTAAGCATTTGTTATGATGCGTAACCATGGCAACAAGCTGGTTTACAACCGGAAGGAGCTGATTAACATTGGAAAGGCTGAAATAATACCTCAACTGAAGCCACAAATCCCAAATGAGCTAAAACGCAAGAAGTGTGGGTGCAGAGCGGGAGCAAAACGGAGACAGAGAAAGAGGAAATTCAAACCATCTCTTCCATCGATCATAATGGGCAATGTGAGATCACTGGCCAACAAGATGGAGGAACTCCAAGCCCTTTCAAGGACTCAGCCAGAGTTACGGCAGTTTCGGAACCGCTGGAGGAGATAATGCAAAGAAGGATTCTCCAGAGAATCAAGAAAATGATGGACAACCCTGAGCATTCTCTTCACAAGACTGTCCGACAACGGAAGAGGGGCAGCAGTAGCTCAACGGGTTGAGCGGGTTGTCCAGTAATCAGAAGGTTGCAGGTTCAATCCTGGCTCCAGACAGAGAATTCTGCTGTTGTGTCCTTGGGCAAGACACTTAACCCACCTTGCCTGCTGGTGGTGATCGGGGGGTCCGGTGGTGCCTGTGCTCGGCAGCCTCGCCTCCGTCAGTGCCAGAGCAGCTGTGGCTACATCGTAGCTCATCACCATCCGTATGTGTGTGAATGGATGAATGATGCACTCAGGGTCCGAAATTAACACTCGCCACTCGCCAAATGCGAGTAAATTGCTCCATTTGGCGAGCAAATTTTTTTAGCTCTACCTGCCACCTGGCGAGTAAATATTTGCACCAAATTAGTTATGTTTATCAGTCGGATTTCTGATACTCCTCCCGCCTGCATGCAACGTACGCGAAACGTGAGCGCCGCATCCAACGTCATTTCCACCTATTCCATTCAATCAGTTTATCAAGTTAGCAGTTAGCTTTGTGTTAAAACTAGCGGTGAAATGTGGTGGTTTTTAACTGGAGTCAGCCAGCCTTCCAAAAGAAAACTGGAAGAAAAACCACCAGGACCAGTGGCAACCAGAAGATTTTGTGAAAAGTGGCGAACCGGAGATGGCGGAGTCGTGAGACAATGGCTACATTATGATGGCCACGTAGCGTTGCTTCCTTTCACAGACAACTGTCCCTCGGCATTCTTCAAATATCCAAAAAATGCCCATACTTCCGACTTTGTCTTCTTTGAGGGATAATAAATGTCCCGAGTGCTGCCGTCTCCTCCTGCCATTATTTCAGCTTTAGCTTAAATAACGTTTTGGTCGTAAACAACAAAGTGCGCATGTGCCGCCGGCAACTTCCAGCAGATGATACGGTGGCTGGTAAGGGTCACCGCGCCTACACCGCAGCCACGGTAATCCACCGAGATTTTTTTTAAAAAAAAACAAGACGGTTATTTACCGCTACACCGGTTACCGTGACAACCCTGCACCCAAATGAGGCTGTAATGCTTTGGCACAAAGACGGTGTCAGAAGCAGGAGGCCAGACTTCATGGACAGAGAAAACAAGGAGTCTGACTAGATTTCAATGAAAGAGTTCATAAAAACATCTCTAAAAATAAATAAATAGTAAAAATGACAAAAGAGTTGTTTTTCTTATTAATTGATGTTTTAATTATTTTGTCACTCTGTTTGGAATCAACATAATATAGAATTACACGCTTTAGGTAGATCTAAATCATTTAGGATTTTGGCCGGTAAAAGATATGCTTGGCCGGTAGATTTTCATCTACCGGCCAACTTGGCTGGTGAGTAAAAAATTTAATTTCGGACCCTGGATGCACTGTAGTGTAAAGCGCTTTGGAGTCCTGACTCTGAGAGGCGCTACACAAGTGCGGCTCATTTATCATTCTCTTCACAAGACTGTCCGACAACGGAAGAGTGTCTTCAGTCAGAGGCTTCTTCAGTTTGGCTGCAACACTGACCGCTACTGGAGATCCTTCCTGCCAACAGCCATTGTAATATACAACAACTCTTTGATGACTTGATTATTATTATTATCCTGAGCAACTACAGCAATCAGTTTCCCTCTGGGATTAATAAAGTATTTCTGAATTTAATTGATTCTTCCTACTCCATTTCAAGTTTGCAGAAGTGCAGCATCAAGATGTTGAAATATGTCTTATTTTAATGTTCTCTGTTGTTGTTTTTCAAAACTATTATTTTATTTTGTTGTTTCACATCATTGTATTTTTTTCTTTTAACATATTGAAATAAACGATTGATATTTTAAATATCTGTTAAAATGGTGATATAACTTTTATTTGGTAACTTTTGAATTCCATTTAAAAAATGTTTAATCAGTCAGAAAATCAGTTTCTGAGATGGGCTTTTATTTTGAAAACAGGGGCCTGACTTTTTACCGTAAAGCTGGGAACGAGTGCGCCTAGCCAAAGTGGGAGAGGGCTCACTTCACCGTGAATCGGCGGGTGGAGGCTGGCTTTACCACAGAAGGTGTTGTAGAAATATGGCCATTTACCTTTTGTGGTCCTAACAAGGTGACCCAGAGGGATGTTCCTCCTCTCTGGTACCCAGCAGAATGTTACTGGGGTTTGTCAGCTCTAATAATAGACTGGATCGGGTTCTAGAAGTTCTGCAGGAGGGGCGGAGCTCCATTCTGTCATGACAGTGTGTTTTAGGATTGTTTTTACTCCTTCATCCCTGCCGTGCTTCTGGTTCTGGGAGGAGTCTCTGAAGGTTGGAGAAGCTCTCAAATCTTTTGGGTTTTGGGATTTTGATGATTACAGAATTATTAGTTCTGTTCAGTTCAGCCCTGTTGGCCTGATATTGTCAATGCAGCGGTACCGCCAATGTGGCGCCCCCTTCGCCTCCCTGTCTTCTGCTGCTCCTGTAAGGAGATCAGCGCAGAGGAGGAGGTCAGCCTGTGGTGGAGACAGGTAGGGTTGGTGGGGGGAGGAGGTTTGGTTCTGATTCAGTCTGATTTTGGTTCAGGTCCAATCTGGTTTGTTTAGGAGGAGGTTCTTCCTCTGGGGGAGTCTGGTAAGGTTCTGACTCGGTTTGATGTGGTGCTGTTGTCTGAATGTTTGACTTTTATTGTACATTTAAACTTCCTGTTGCTGATTTTCAAAGTAAACTTCCAGTAAGGAGATGAAATAGACTAAATCAATCAGAGTGAGCACGTCCACGAGCCTGATCCTCAGCCACAAACATCAGTTCAGCCTGCTCATGTCCCTGATGCAGGAACATGACCTACGATGTTCTCAGTCAGAACTCTGAACCTGATAACTGGGTTAGTGCTCATGGGTTTCATTAGCTGTTTAACAGGACATGATGTGTCTGCACACACACACACACACACACACACACTCACGCACTCGCTCGCACACGCTCACACACACACACACACACACACACACACACACACATGTTCAAGGTAATGTTTGCTCTGAACTCTTCTTTTTAACCTTTACCGTGACACAAAACTAACAGCTGTTATATTTAACTTTAGACATTTAAAACCCCCAACAGCTGATCTCTCTCACTCTAAATGTCACCCCCCCCCTCCCCCCCCCCCCCCCCCCACTTACCTTTTTGATTCCTCCTTCCATGTTTTATCGTTTTCGCCAGCTGCTGTCAGCGTTTCAGGAGAAACATTCTCTGCTACATGTTTCACTGGTTGGGACCTTAATAAAATCTGCACTGACTTCTTCACCGCTCTTGTCTCCACAGGTGATTTTAGAAGAAACAAGAACTTTGTTATGTTTGTTCTGAGCAAATCAAGCTTGTTTTTACTCTTGCTGGCATGTTTCTGGGTCCACTGATCTGTGTAATAAAGAACCACAAAAAAGGAAAACAAGAACTCCTTCCTGTTTTCCTGCAGGAATTTGATTGGGAAGACAAGCTGTTAGCTCAGACAAGCTGTTAGCTCAGACTAGCTGTTAGCTTGGACCAGCTGTTGGCTCAGACTAGCTGTTGGCTCAGACTAGCTGTTGGCTCAGACTAGCTGTTGGCTCAGACTAGCTGTTGGCTCAGACTAGCTGTTAGCTCGGACTAGCTGTTAGCTCGGACTCGCTGTTAGCTCGGACTCGCTGTTAGCCCGGACTCGCTGTTAGCTCAGACTTGTTGTTAGCTCAGTCTAGCTGTTATCCTGACTAGCTGTTAGCTCGTACTAGCTGTTAGCTCAGACTCATTGTTAGCTCAGACACATTGTTAGCACAGACTAGCTGTTAGCACAGACTAGCTGTTAGCACAGACTAGCTGTTAGCACAGACACATTGTTAGAACAGACTAGCTGTTAGCACAGACTAGCTGTTAGCACAGACTAGTTGTTAGCACAGACTAGTTGTTAGCACAGACTAGCTGTTAGCTCAGACTAGCTGTTAGCATGGACTAGTTGTTAGCTCTGACTAGTTGTCAGCACAGACTAGCTGTTAGCTCAGACTCATTGTTAGCTCAGACACATTGTTAGCTCAGACACATTGTTAGCACAGACTAGTTGTTAGCACAGACTAGCTGTTAGCACAGACTAGCTGTTAGCACAGACTAGCTGTTAGCTCTGACTAGCTGTTAGCTCTGACTAGTTGCTAGCCCTGATTTAGCTGCCAGCTCTGACTAGCCATTTTTATGAGTCACTTAAAGACCAATTTCTATTGTTTGGCTTTTATGTAATATGGTTTATGACCTTAATGTCCTGTTTTCAGTCCTTTTATTTAGGGATGCACCGAAATGAAAATTTTGTCCGAAACATGGAAAGAAACGATCATGTCAGTAATTAGGACCATCGCATTTATGGCTATGATGGATACCAACCTCTCAAGTCAAGTCAATGTGGTAAATTAATTACAAAACCAATAAAATCCTCATTTAGCATTAATTAACCATAAATTACGAATAAAAAGCGTAATTATAATTGTACAGGCTTATAACTGAAGGGCCTGCTGAGGACTGTAAAATTAACCCTTTAAGCACTAAAGTTGCAATATTGTGTTTAACGAGCAACAGCTGCAAACATAATCCCTCATGAAGCCATGACTTTACACCAGAAGATAGTGGAGACGTGTAAGTTTAACATGAGCAACACTTTTGGGTGTTTCTTTTGAAGTTTTAGGAGTTTATGATTTTCATGAAGCACACAGCAAGCTGCCACGTGAGGGTGGAGCGCGATGAAACCTTAACGGGGTTCACCTGGCGGCCTGCTTTGGCCGTGTTGTTTAGATGATTTAGGTCTTTTGGCCGAAAACACACTTTTGGGTCATTTTCAGCGAAAATTTTCGATGGACAGTTTTTCGGTGCATCCCTACTTTTAGTTGAGTGTTTTGTCGTGCTGTTTTTGGTGTGTTCTCTTCAGACTCTTGGGCTCGTGCAAAGGTAGTGGAAGGTGCTATATAAATACAATTTAATTGATTGATTAGCTCTTACCAGCTGCTAGCTCTCACTAGCTGTTAGCTCTGACTAGCTGTTAGCTCTGGCTAGCCTTAAGCTAGGACTATCTTTATATCCAACTGCTATAATCTCTGTCCACTCCCTCGCAGAAGAGCTCAGATTAGTAGTAATACACTTTATAGAGGAGTAACAATCCATGTTCATCTTCTCAGAGGGGAAGACGTCACCGGTGGACAACAAGAATGGGAAGACGACAGAAGGAGGGGCAAGAGGAGGTCCAAAGTACTCCATGTTCACCTGGATTGTGGTTGTGGCTCTGCTGGGGGTCTGGAGTTCGATGGCAGTGGTCTACTTCAACATCGTAGACTACGACAGCGTCATTGGTGCGTTGGTAGATTTGATCTGAATACTGATTTAAACCTTGTTAGGAGGAACTTGTCTGGTGTTTCTGAACTTTGATCTCTGTCTTCACCCCTGCTCCTCTTCCTCCTCTCTTTCTGCATGCAGCGAGAGCTCAGGAGTTTCGTATGAACTTTTCTCACGTTTTACAAGGTATGATCACCATTCAGACTCCACTTGCTGCTGTTGTGCTTCAGACAGTAGGGTGAAATAAAGAAGCTCTAGCAGAAGCTGTTTCAGCCTTGGCTTCAGTTACAGCTTCCTGGACAGTGATGATGATGAAGGACTTGTAGCTAAACCCTCAGCAGGCCGGTGCTTATTGGCTGTAGCTTGCGTCTCTCTGAGGAGATGTTTAGTTACAGCAGGAGACCAGAAGTCTGACGAGGAACTTGAGTCTGGTTCCTGTTCCTGGGGTAGGTTCATCTGCTGTGTGACTGACACCAGGGTCGCAGTCACCACGTCCTCCCTCTGCTGCATCCCTCACACGTTCTGTCTTGATTCGTGCTCACTGTCACATTTTCAGAGTCCAGAACCCCTGATCCAGTCCAGAACCCCTGATCCAGTCCAGAACCCCTGATCTAGTCCAGAACCCCTGATCCAGTCCTCAACCCCTTCCTTGCTGCAGCCAGACTTCCTGTAATCCTTTGAACTGGTTCTGGATCAGCTGCTCTTCAGTCTGAAGGACTTCTTCTTTGGACATTTGGTACCAGAACACCTTCACTTTGTATCTTGGACTCTGGTCTCTAAGTCGGGGTTTCCCAACCCTGGTCCTCAGGGACCAGTGTCCTACAAGTTTTCCATGTCTCTGCTTCAGCACACCTGATTTACACCGGCTCCTCGGAAGGACATCAAGGGTTGCAGCTGCCTGTTAATCACTCGTTCATTTAAGTCGGGTGTGTGGCAGCAGAGCACTGGTGTGAAAGGGCAACATGGAGAAGATGCAGGACAGTGGTCCCTGAGGACCAGGGTTGGGAAACACTGCTCTAAATCACTCCGGCACAAAAAGGTTTCTAGTTAACAGCATGAGCCAGAGTTGAGTTGACACAGAACTGAGCCAGTTTCACGGGGGTTGTCGGGTTCAGTCCCTGCTGATTCCTAGCCCTAGTTTTGGGGCTGTTGCTAAGCAACACGTTTAGACCCCTCCATACCCTGTGAAGTACTTTTACGTGGCCACTCCTTCGTTGCCGGGGTGTTGTGTTGTGGTTCAGCCATGGTTCATCTTTAATACTCTCATTCATGGATGGAGGTTTGGGCCCAAAATCTTACGAATCATGACCCCATTCACCCTTTCCTTATTACGAGTCAGTCTGTCACTTTGCAGAAAAGCAGCCCGAAGCATGATGTTTACATCCCCGTGCTTCACAGGGGGTATGATGTTCCTGGGATGCGTCTCCGTGTTTTTCCCTTCCAAACACGGTGAGTGGCATTAGTACCATTGTGGTTTTGTCTGACCTCTTGACATCCTCCCAGTCCTGGATCATCCAGGAGGTCTTTGGCGAACATCAGACAGGTGGGAACGTGCTGGCTGAAGCAGAAGGATCTTTGGAGCACTAGGATTTGAATCCATGACTACGTAGTGTGTTACTGTGGTCCCAGCTCTCTTCAGGTCATTCACTACTTCCCCCATGTAGTTCTGGGCTGTTTCCTCACCATTCTCAAGATCATGTGTACCCCACTGAGTGAGATCTTCTATGGAGCTTCAGGTCACCTGATCAGCCTGTTACTCACATGCTATTAATATGAAGCGTGTTGAGGTAGAGAAACGACTAAAACATGCTGGACATGGGCCTGGAGGACCGGAGTCAGAGACCCTGCTCTAGGGCATTCTGGTCTGGAGCAGTTACTTTTCCACAAGCTCACCTGGACAACTTTGTTTTGTGCGGTGCAGGACGACGACATCGTCTTATTGCAGTTGAATGAACTGCTCATTATACCTTAATGTTGGTTTGTGGCCGCAGCGCTGGTGTTACACCACATCCATGTTTTCTGGGATGCACCTGTAGTTAAGATGATGTTTCAGTCACCATCCTTCAGATAAACAAATGCATCAAGTGTATCACGCTTAAGGCTGATTTCTACGTCTCCGTCTGCGTCGCTTCAGACACACAGCCCATTTGGCTTCGGTGCAGGTGTTCTCCAGCGGGCTCACAGCGGCGCTAACGGAGACATGCCCGACCTTTAGACTATCCGTAGAAAAGACCTCTAGCTTGTGATTGGTCAGGAATCCACTTCCTTTAAAGTCAGCAACAGCACCACCACTGCCCCGTCTAAAAAAGAAATTTAGCAGCAGACACGGAAGAGGTTGAAGAGCGCCTCACGGGAATGTCCGAGAATGTGAACGTTTTTTTTCACCCGTGACTAAGGAGTACAAGGATACAGAGCAACAGTTTTACTTGTGGACGGAAATGACGGTTGCACGAAGATGTGGAGGAGAATTTAGCCCGTGTTAAAGTCTCTAAAATATGTTAAAACTATGTCAACAATAGTGAATACACGGTCTTGTACCAGACACGTGACCAAGGGTGGCCTGGCCTGCCAGACTCGTCTACACAGGACGAGTCTGGTAGCTCGCAGGCAGAGAGTCACGTGAGGGGCGGAACTAGCCAGCTCAAAATGAGCCAATCAGAGAAAGGTCGTTAACGCGGACTTTACTGTGCAACGCTGTAGGTTTTTAGCTGTAGTCAAAAATGGCGTCTGGCGACGGCGCAAACATCGTTCTTTAGAAGAAAGGCTTTTAGCGCTTCTACTTGTGGTTTTAGAGACGGGTCCAAGTCATTTAGACCAGAGGAAAGAGCCGCAGCCAACTCCACTTCAGACGCCATGTTTATGGCAAACTGAGCGTCGCGTTGTGTGACGTACGCTGGCTCGGTGCTGATGGGCTCGGTTAGAATTCTCAGGGGGCGGGGCTATTGGATAGGAGAGTTCCCAGCCCCATGCTTCCCATAAGGATGCTGGAATGGTGGCAGGATACCCCAGAACAGCACTACACCCTCTGTTGTCCTGGCAGGGAGCTTTACAACGCTCCTCAGGCGACGGAGAAGTCTGAAGGTGAAACGCCTCCAGTGCACGTGCGCGACTCCACGCTGGAGCAGACGGAGATGTAAAAATCACAAGAAAGGAAGTTAACTCGAGGTGTATTCAGTAAAAACCGCCTTCTCCTTCTCCAGGTAAACTGGCAGCCTATGACACCGACGGAGACGGAGACTTTGATGTTGATGATGCCAAAGCTCTGCTCGGCAAGTCCATTTTGATTTTCCTCCTTACTTCCTGTTGTTTTGCCCGTTTTTCCTTGAAAGCCAGAAGTCAGCTCCTTTTGAACAAAGTGTGAAAAGTCTTCAAACATCCTCAGAAAAAACGTCGTAGCACTGGGCCTCGGCTTCCTCCCCGTCGGGAGTCCGCTCAGGAAACTACGGCACTGCCTTCCTTTGGACTTACGGTAGAGGAGGGTTAACCAGTCCGCTGTAGCACCTGGACAACGTGTGTGTGTGTGTGTGTGTGTGTGTGTGTGTGTGTGTGTGAGACTAGGTCACGACCTGTGTGCAGTCATGTTGATGTTCTGTCACCATGGTGATCCAAAATGAGTCGTTCCTAAATATTTGTGTCCGTTTTGCAAAAGTCCTAATTCTTCCTGGAGAAACGTGACGCCGCTCCAGATCAGCTGGCGGGTTGTGGGTTAGGTGAAACACCAAACTTTAGCTGGACTCAGGAACTCGGGAGGACAACGGAGGGTCTCACCTGGCTTTAGCAAACCTAGTTAGTGTTTTATAGATCTACAGCGACGTGAAGGCTCTGAACTCCTGACCCAAGATCAGAGCTGAAGAATCCAACGTCCTCCAGCAGCAAGAAGTCCTGCTCGGTCTGACTTCTTTTAGTTTATGATGTCTTAAACATCTACATCGTTTCTTCAGTGGGATGCTTTAATCAGAAGTCACGTGACAACATCAGAGCTGGTTCATCTAGAGGAACATCTCTGTCCCACATCTGATCAGCCCATTGAATCAATAGGAAGTTGAGTCACAGCTGGAGGCGTTGCATCTCTGCAGCTGATGGGTCACCTGACGAGTCTTAGTTTGAGAGAAAATGTTGATTTGATGTTGATGGATCATCTCTAACTCCCTGTCTTTCTCTTCTCATGTATCATCTTTGATTTTGTTTCCTGCTTTTGTTGTGGTCATCCTTCCATCTTTTCTTTATTTCCTGTTCTTCATCATGTACTTCTGAACCCACCTCCTCCTCCTCCATCCTGGTTTTCTCCCTCCATTTTTTTCTCTCTTCCTCTCTCTCGTCAGGCTTGACCAAAGATGGCGCTGGTACTGCCAATGCTGAGTCGCTTGAAGAGGTTCTAAATATTTTAGCAGAGGAGGGTTCTGATTGGATCTATGGCTTCTTCGCCTTCCTGTATGATGTAGTTTCTCCACCCGTAGAGCAAGGCGAGGAGGAGGAGGGGGAAGCAGCTGGAACCTCTTCAAATGATGTGGAGGTTAAAGGGGTCATACTGGACCTTCAGAACCAGTAGGCAGTCTGGTTCTCATACAGAACCAGACTGAAACCAGTCCAGTTGGGAAGGATGGAGAAGTGTCTGAAGATCTGGTTTCCACCGCAGAACCAAACCGGTTCTAACGCGTTCTGTTGGAGAAAAACCGGAACAACATTTGTACTTCGATGAAAACGTTAAATTGTGTAAATATTTCCTTTGGTCCTGCTTTGATGTGTCCATCAAACAGGTGTGTAAACAGGAAGTCGAGTTTATTTCAGTAAAAGCTCACGCTCGGTGTGGTTACACCCAAGTGCAGCTACGGCAGTAACCGAGCTAAAACCTCGCCCTAGATTACATGTTCGTACGATGGCTGAAGGAATGGACAGCTGATACAGAACAAAGGTAACAAAGGTGTAACTTTGTGGAGACGATATTATCAGAAGATCGCTTCCAGAGTCCCGCCCGTCCCAGGAGGGGACGTGCCAGGCGTGTCATAGCTCATGTAAGCTAGGATGTCATCCGTAAGTTTTCTAAACGGATCTGGATTAAGTTGTCCAGTTGGGTTTGACTTCAGCTGGACTACAGCAATAATTAAGTTTTCTGACTCTGCATGCAAATGCACTGTGACCCCTCCCAGCACAGACGTAGATGCCCCGTGGACTGTCGCTACCTGTTAGAGCTGCCATAGTGGCTGGCCGCCATCTTAGCTGGGTCTCCATTCGCCCCCAGTGCATTCATTTCTACGGAGGAAGGGGCTTACCCAACTTAAAACATATTTTATCAAGATTTTTCACAAAATCCGTTTCATGGCATGACAGGATTACCATATTGACCCGAGTATAGGACCACCCCGATTATAAGACGACCCCTCTCCGAGACCACTCTTCAGGAAAAGACAAAAAAAATCACTTTTTATCAATAAACTATTTTCATTGAAATTTTGAGAACAAATACTGAGCAAAAACTATATTTTAATGTAAACTATCAGAACTTTGCTGACGTGTGAAATCAAAAGTCAAAAGAGGCTTTTATTCAGACGCCTTCTGCTGCTGCGGTCCCGGTGGACCATCAGACCGCTACGCCTGCTGGCTCCTCCCACAATGCCATCCTCACTGCCATCCAACACATCCATGCATGCACTGTTTGACGCCTCTGCTGACTGGACCACTGTCATCTTAAAACTCTCGTAACTCTGCCTCAGTGGCGGCTCCTGAGAAAAATCTCAGCGGGGCGATACATGACGGCAAAGTCTACCTTTTTCCCCCCAAAGCCTACCTGTTTAACTCAATTTTAATTTCCTCATATGGCTCTACAACCCTATTATCTAAGTCAGCCTGTAGTTTTTCTAAGCAATGTCATTATTTTGGCCCTTCAGCAAGTGAATACTCAAATATTACAGTAAAGTAAGTAAATCAGAAAGTATTACCTTAAGTGTAAAACAGCAACCAAATTCAAGGTAAAAATATGTTTAATGCTGTGATGCAATAGTCATATTTAGATCAAATGTGAAAACTAATAAACAATGTATCATGAATACAGAGATGTGTGTGTGTGTGTGTGTGTGTGTGTGTGTGTGTGTGTGTGTGTGTGTGTGTGTGTGTGTGTGTGTGTGTGTGTGTGTGTGTGTGTGTGTGTGTGAATGCATGGGCCGGACTGAGCTTCCAACAGCAGAGGTTTGTGTGTAGGGAGGGGCGGGTGCTCCATGTGACTGGCCAATCACAGAGCATGAAGGCAGTCTGTTACCCAATGAGGATTTTTCTTCTGCACGATTATAGATATTTACGAGTTTTACTCGTTTCATGCTCGTATTTGTCAAAAATGCTTTATCCGTACCGGATACTGGTCTGAAATGAGTATCCGGCTAATCCCTAGCTGTAACCACCCTGCCCTGCCTCCTCCTCCTTGCTGCCCGCCAGCTGTGATCACAAGCAACAACAGATTGGTTCCCGCTGCTTCTTCAGGAAACAGCGCAAAAAAATAAAAAAAATCTATAAAACGGGATCTTGTAGGCATGGGGCTGGGATTTCAGCCGTGGCAAGCCGCCACGGCTACCCCTATGTAAGGGAAACACTGAAGCTCCTCCCACTCATACCCCTCCCGTGTAGGCTCCTCCCACTTAGACCCCTCCCATATAGGCTTCTCCCACATTGACCACTCCCACTTAGACCCGTCCCATGAAGGCTCCTCCCACGGAGACCCCTCCCATGTAGGCTCCTCCCACATAGACCACTCCCACTTAGACCCCTCCCATGGACGCTCCTCCCACATAGGCTCCTCCCACTTACGCTCCTCCCACATTGGCCACTCCTACTGAGACCCCTCCCATGTAGGCTCATCCCACCTAGACCACTCCCACTTGGACCCGTCCCACGTAGACTCTTCTCACTCCACACTGATCCACAAACATGAAAAGGTGTCATTGTCTTTTTCAAAAATGAAAATAAATGTTTGATGATTTTATTGAGTTTTCCTGTTAGAAATGAGATGATTTATAATAATAGAAATGAGATGATTTATAAGTGTTTGCACCACCTTTAATATAATCTTGTGTCTTTCTCGTTAAACTAAACTATAATCAGCTGTGTTCGGGTTTAGTTGCCATGTGTGGAGCATCTAGATTCAAGACTCACTACCTTTTATGGCGCGATGGTGGCACAGGAGTTAGGTGCACGCATCATAATCGGAAGTTTGCAGGATCGAGCCCCGCTCAGTTTGTCGCTGTCTATGGGCACTTCAAATCAAATCACTTTTATTGTCACGTCACATGTGCAGGTACACTGGTACAGTACGTGCGAGTGAAATTCTTGTGTGCGAGCTTCACAGCAACAGAGTTGTGCTAAAATACAATAACGTAAAAACAAGCAAAATATAAAAATGGCTAATCGAAGTAATAATATGTATAGTATGTAAGGTATATACATTGCTGAATGTGAGTACTATGTTTTTCTACGTGTGTGAGTGTGTGTATAGTGTGTATATACATGTTTTACAAATGAATAAAGTACAAATTTGCACCAAAGGGAGTGGCGCTCCAATTTCACTGTATCTTGTATGACAATAAAGGCTATTCTATTCTATTCTATTCTATTCTAAAACCTTCTGTCCCATTACTGAATACAAGGTGTGGGTCACTAAAGTTATAAAACATGACAGTTGATGAGGCCTGTGTGTTACATTCACACAATTAAAACGAGTTTTTAACACGTCTGGCTTTATAGTATCAGCTGTTAGTTTAGGATTATCAGCTGTGTGTGTGCGTGCGTGCGTGTGTGTGTTCCTTTAACCTGGAGGGGAGCGTTCTGGTTTTAACATGGTGTGCTGTGTTGGTTTGGTTTCAGCGTGCTGACTTTAAACTTTACCGTACCGTTTATCCTCTGCTAATCAATAAAACTAACAGAGTAAGTAGTAAGTAAGTAAATGTTATTTATAAGCACTTATCACAGAGATAGAACCACAAAGTGCTTCACATAGATCAAAACAAAATAAAACCAAGTCATAAAATCATAAATAGATTAACATCAGAGAAAAAGTCATTAAATTATCAAATTTCATAAACAGATGAAAGATTAAAAATTTGAGTTAAAACTAAGAAAATGAAAGGTTTAGGTAAAAGCAGCTTTAAATAAAAGGGTCTTTAGCTGTTTTTTAAAGGTGTCCAGACTGTCAACGCTGCGTAAGGATAAAGGAAGATCATTCCAGAGTCTGGAAGGAGCGATCACCTCCACTTTTGTGTCTGGTCTCTGGAACTTCTAGAAGGTTCTGGTGGGTGGACCTGAGGGCTCGGGGTGGAGCATAGGGCTTTAACAGTTCAGTAATACAGGGAGGAGCTTGAGCATGTAGAGCCCTGAAAGTTCTAGTCAGGATTCTAAATGTACTCTAAAGTTAACGGGTAACCAGTGCAGAGACACCAGAACAGGAGTGATGTGAGCTCTTCTGTTTGCTCCAGTTAGGAGCCTCGCTGCAGAGTTCTGGACCAACTGAAGGCGGTCAAGAGCTTTTTTGTTAGAGACATAACATGAAAACCCCACTTTTTAAGCCATTAGCACAGTGTGTTTCACATTTTAAGTGTCTAAAGCCGGGCGTACACTGTGTGACTTTTTCACTTTTTTGAGCCGATTTTCCACTCGTGCGAGAATCCACGAGATCGGGGCGAGTTTTGCGCCGAGCATCGTGTAGTGCACAGGGGGTTACGAGAGGCAATTAACACCACGTGACCAGCTACCGATCAGCAATCGTAAGCTCACAGACTTCTGGCGTGTTTAATATTTTGCTCGTCCCTCGTGAGGGTGTCGCACTGTTGAAGCGGCGCTGCGAGCAGCTGCGACCCAAAAAGTACCAGAACCGCTCACGGCGCATGCGCAATCATGCATCAACACCGCTCGCCCGCTATTTGCCTAATAACACACGCTGTTCGTTTTTATTTCTACACGTTTTTTACTCACAAAGATTGTCAAGAAAGCGTGTTTGTCGTGTTCATGTCAAATTAAACTGATCACAAAACACATATTCACTTTCTTTATTTCGTTTTCCTCATCCAACCCCCATAAGTCCACCGCGGTCAAGTGAGCTGTCATTTGTGAGCCGCGGTCAAGCCAGCCGCATCTTCTCCGCCGCGGAAATTTCCTTGCGCTTTTACACCAGTATTTACGGTACCGCCTTCTCGCTGTATTTCCCGATAGAAAGACTAGATCCGCGCGTGCGTCACATTCAAAAATTCATTAAAAAATCATCCTTCATAGTTGATGTCCAACTTTCAACACATCCTTCCTCTGGGACACGTACTGTACCTGTGTGCCACATTTCAGACAGATTTACTGTAGAAATCCTCAGATATTAAAGCAAACTTGTACAGTCAATACAATTATGTAATTTTCAAAAATTCATTAAAAATCGTCCTTCATAGTTGATGTCCAACAAAGTTGTTACAGTCAGACCTTGAGTAAACTGGCATAAGAGGGGCGTGAGGTGAAACAATCTGGGTTTAGAGTTATTTTTGTTTACAGCAATCAGCTGAGGAAAGTAAGTGGCTCTGGAAGTTTTCACCGTCTCATTCAGAGATGTTATCAGTTCTTTAAAGTACAGCCTGTGACTTTCTAATCTAGTTGACTTCCAATGCCTCTCGGCTCTGCGGCGTGTCCTTCTGAGACTCTAAATGTTTTTATTAATCCAGGGACATTTTCTCTCGCTAGAAAAAGTTATCAGCTTAACAGGAGCTACTTTATCTAAGATCCTGCAGCATTGTTTGTCCAATGACTGGATGAACAAGCTTGGATCATCACCCTGAACTGAGCTGCTGTCAAGTTGTCTAGAAAATCCATCCACCACTGACTGATTAATGTTACTACTCTTTGCTTTTAGGTTGCGAGGGACAGATTCAACATCAGATAGGACATTAAAGAAAGTGCAGCTGTGGTCACGCACATGAACCTCTTCAACATGTAAATGATTGATGTTTAGTCCCAAAGAGAAAACCAGATCTAGAGTGTGTCCCATTTAGTGTGTGGGGCCTGAAACGTGCTGCTCTAAGTTAAAGGCTCTATAATAGACATGAACTCTACTGCTGTGCTACAATTAGGATCATTAAAGTGTAAGTTAAAGTCACCAAGGATTCAAACATTTTCTAGTTTGATCATTGATGATAGAAAATCTGCAGATGCAGAGAGAAAAGGGCAGCTGGACCGGGAGGTCGGTACATTAAAATACAGTGAAACACATTTTGTAAACCTGCTTTGATGACCTGACATTCAAAAGTTGTAAAAGGGCCATTTTTCACCAGATTACAGACATGTTTGTCCTTAAGGACCACAGCAAGACCTCCACCACGACATGTCGGGCGTGGTGTGGTAAGCACAGAGCAGTTTGGTGGACATATTTCATTTAAATGTCTCTGTAAGAAATAAATAATCCAACTTTTCTCTGGCGAACAGCTCATTTAGAATGAAGGATTTGTTTGAGATGGAGCGGGCTTTTAACACAGCACCCTGAACTGAATCCTGGAGAACATTTGTCTTCTTAACCTGTTGGAGAGGGATGCATCGTAAACATCTGGAGTTCTGGGTTCTCCGGCCATGAATGCAGTTTATGTGTTTGCTGGTTGATAAATGAACTGGAATAGGGAAACTCTCGGGTTTGTCAGCAGAAGACAACATTTTAGGAATTGTGACCTTTGGAAGACACACAGAAGACTGTTGCATCATGGGAGGACTGTAGGGAGTGATGTTATTCGTAGTGGAGGTTTGAGTGATGGCAGAAGATGGCTGGGGTCTGTGGAAGGGAATCCACCACAGATGTACGTCTATGGGACTTCACAGCATACCAGACGTTAGCGGTTAGCATGCTAGAGCCATGTCAGTTAGAGTGAATACCATCTCGTCTGAAAAAGGAGAAACGGTTCCAAAATAGGTTAAAATTATCAATGAAACCAAAACTGTGGGACCTGCAAGCAGACTGAAGCCAGGAGAGGAGAGAGAGCAGACGGCTAAAACGTCCATATCCACGAGACACTGTGGGGATCGGGCCGGAGATGAAAACAGACATTCTGCTGCTCTTCAGAACATGCTGTTGAGTGATGACGGACTCCCAGCGTGTAACATCGTTCGATCCCACATGAATGATCACTCTTTTGCTGAAGCTGGGCTCGAGCACAGCAGACCAGGAAGTATATCCAGGAGAGCAGGAATGGTGGCTGATGGAAAACATCTCATCATGATGTTAAAAAAGCGGACATTCCTGATTATTGAATCACCTACCAGCTAAGTGGTCGGTGAAAACAGTGGACGGGGTGTGAGGGCTCCTGATTTGTGTTCCCATGGAGTCGTGGAGGGTTCTGGATTTGGGTTCCTGTGGTGTCGGGGAACTGGAGGGTTTGAGGTGGAGGAGCTCACCTCCTGAGCCAGGGCAGGAGGTCCAGCAGAGTGTCGATGCACAGCCTCCTTTAGTATTTTGCGTCGGGGTGGAGGTCTGGGGGGGAAGAGACTGCTGAGGTCGTTTCTTCTGGACTATGGGATCAGATGGTTGGGAGGGAAGAGGAGGCCTGGAGGAATCAGCTGGTTGTTCCTCAGTAAGTGGAGAGAAGCGGTTTGAAAGATTGAGGTCAGGTGGGGGTTGGGATCAACCACAGGGGCTCTCCTACGGCCACGTACCACAACATCTGACCAAGATGAAAATTGGTCCGGAGTAGAGCTGGCACCGGCCGGTAACCTGTTCTACCTGGTTCCTTAAACCTCAGAGCGGGCCAGGCAAGGAGCTGAGCTGCACTCCAGTGGAGAAGACAAGCTGAGGCGGATCTACGAGGAGACAGAGGCCAAGAGGATCGCTCGCATGGCTCTGCCAAGATCAAAGCTCACCTGGCTGGTGAGGAAAAGAGGGAGGCAGCCTGGGAAGGGAAGGTGAAGCACCTGGAAACATCTGTTAGGAAGGAACAGCAGAAAGAGGGAAGGAGACTGGATAAGATGGTGGAAAAGGAGAGAAAGGAAAGGGAAAAGGCAGAGATGGCAAGACTGGCTAAAGAAAGGGCAGAAAAAGAGACGGGAGATTGATAGAGTGGCTGTTCAGGAAGAGCGGGAATGCCTGGAACGACAGAAGGTAGAAAAAGAAAGAGCTGAGCAAGAATGTCTCATTAGGAAACAAGTAAAGTAGAACAGGAGAAGGAGCGACCAGAGAAAGAAAGGATGGAAAGAGAACGCCTCACCAAAGAAAGAGAGAATGCAACGAGAAAAGTCAGAAAGTAGAGAAAAATGATTGCTAGAGAAAAAGGACGACTAGAAAAGGAAGGCATTGCTGAAGAAAGAGAGAGGATGGCCAAAGAAAAGGAGCTGGCTAAAGAAATGATGGAGAAGGGAAAGAGGGCTGGAGAGAGAATGGAGAGGGAAGAGGAGGAAGGCATGGCAAGAGGGAGAGCTAGAGTCACTGAGGAGAAGGAGAGATTCGATTAGAAAGAAAGGGAAGTGTTGGAGACAATGAAGGAGGAGAGGGTAGAGACAGAACAAAGCTGGAAAAGGAGAGCGGTTCCAGGGAAAAGGGTCTCTGATCAGCGCTAACCAACTTCCAACCCTGAACTCCGACCGCCATCAGGAGGGAGAAGATGGTCGTCTAGCCGAAGAAAGGATGACGGAACTTTGGGTTAATCCCTCTCTGCTGTGCTTCAGCTCTGGGAGGTCATTACCGGTAGCCATGACAACGGTAGATCGTTCCGCTTTAACGTGTTTAAGGATGCAGCAGTGAGACAGGTCGGGACATCTGGAGTCTGTTCAGATGGAGATAACCTTCTGGTGAGGTTTCCTACAGGTGAGCACACCTGTTGGCTCTAATGGAGTTCACTCTGCTTGGGTGAAGACGGCTCCTCGATGAGAAGAATGGTCCACAGCAGCATGTTCAACACCTTATTGTTCCAGATGGTTGGATCTACCTGGTCTATGTGATGATAATTACACACACACACTTACACTTCTGAGATGATCACCATCACGTTCCCATGACTGAACAGCTACACATCACACCCCCACCCTCTGAAACCGACACAAACAGGAAAATATTGTTAATGTGGGCACGGTGTGGCTTATCGGGCCGACACTGATATGCTAACAGAAGACTTATCGTGCATCCTCAGATGAAACACGCTTTCTGGTTCTCTGCTTGCTGAACTCAAGTATTTGAAGGGTTTTGAAACCGAGTTTTGTTGTAGTTTGTTTCTGAGACTGAAGTCATAAAGATGACATTTCCTCTCCTCTCCTGTGCGTCTGACCTCCTTTAGCACCTCCTTCAGTGCTAATTATTCTCACTGTGACATCACAAACGGGGACTTTTCGATTGGCCCATTTCAGGGAGATAGGGGTTCATGTGTGGAGTGTGTCCACATGGCACCACAACAGGATGCTACGGGTGACTTTTAAAATCCGCTAAACACTTCAAAATAAAAGCTCCTATAGTCCGATTCTGCACTTTATTTTAGTGGGGAGTTGGAAACCCTGACCCAGACCAGAACCTCTGATCCAGTTCCTGTTCCACTCCCAGCAGCACATTTCAGTGTTGATGGGTCAGCGCTTCTCCAGAACCTCCAAAGGACACGTGTGTGTGTGTGTGTGCGTGCGTGCGTGCGTGTGTGTGTGTGTGTGTGTGTGTACGTACAGAGTAGGTAAATACGCAGAAGTGCAACAGGTGTGTGTTACCATGGAAACAGGACAGGTGTATTTCCTCACCAAGGATCTAACTGGATGTTTCTGGTCTCTTTTGGACGCTGAACAGGACTCCGAGTGGGATGGGCACCAGAGGGGCGAGGCTCACCTGGAGAGACGACAGGTGAGCAGCTTCATGACCTCTAAAACGTTTTCTTTACTTGCTGACCTGGTACCTGAGAGCAGCTGGTAGTGGACCAGAACTAGGGATGCAACGATGACCTTTTTTTCCAAACCAATACGATACAGATACTTGGATCTGAGTACTCGCCGATACCGATACTTCTACCTCACAAAAGCATGCAATGATTTGGAATACAGGTTTTATTTTCTTCTCTGCCTTCAACAGGAAAAGACTGTGAGGTTGATAAACAGTCAAATAAATGAATAGAAATCATCACAAAACTAAAATATTGTGTGAACAGAAATGACCAGTTACAGTGAACTGCACTGGTATCGGTTCACTTTTACCGACACTGGAATGGGTATCGGCACCGGTACGATACAGATACCGGTATCGTACCGGTGCATCCCTAACCAAAACCACCACAAACATCAGTCCTGGGTTGTTTTACTGGTTTAAACTGGTTAAGACTGCCATTGGCTGCTAGAAATTATGCTGATGATGTCACGCTGTTTCTCTTCCTGAATGGGGCAGAGGATAAACGCCAAGAGCAGGTGATGGTGGTATCGGGTCAGACGTGCCTCACCTCGGTGGTTGGTGTTTATTCATTCATGTAAATGGATGTTCCCTCTCATCCGTCTGGTTTTCCTTCTGTCTTCACGTCTCTAAGAACCAAACCAACAAGCTGCAGAGAAACCAAACCACCGTCCAGGGCATGCCTCGTGGTCTGGAACGCCAGCTTCAGGTGTGTGACACGTAAGCCTGGCCACTAGTAAGAATAAAAACACACCAGGTGGGATCAGGGCCCTGACTAATCGCTGGTTAGGCTCCTCACCACTCGTCTTATTTAAACACACACTTCACCTGCTTCCTGTCACCTGTGTGAGGTTAGCTGTTGGCATGACAACGCCTTAATGTTGATGCTTCTGTGCTGCAGTCTCTGGATCTCAGGATGTGGAGTCTGAAATCCAAGGTTGGTGTGTGTTTGTGTGTGTGTGTGTGTGTGTGTGCACACTAACACCAGCTGACTATAACTAGTCCACAGTAATCTCTGGTCTGTTCTAGTCTGATCGTCACTCGTTTGTTACGAGTGAAGCAGACTTCCTTTCTGCTGAGTCATCAGTGATGTCATCATCTGCTAGTTGATTAGATGTTGTGTTTGTGTCGTTTGTCTCAGCCGCCGTTCCGCTGCCTCTGCCGGTAGAAGACCACTTTATTCCAGGTCAGTGTGTGTGTGTGTGTGTGGGGGGGGGCTTCAGAAGTTCCTATTGGTTCAGTGAGCTGCCACTCAAACTCTGCTGCATGGTAGCACTGCTGCCTCGACACAAGAAGGTTGCAGCTTCGAGTCCTTGGCTTTGCTGCATGGAGTTTGGAGTCTAGATCTAACTTGGCTTTCTTCTGGGGGCATGAGTAGAAGCTGCAGAGCATTCTGGGAAACTTCCCATCTTTCCTCAGCCTCCTGCTGCTGTTGAGCTTGCTTCACCACCTGTGTGGAGGTCAGCCCCCTCATGTCCTCGGTGAGAGGGAGGTCGTCACTATTGCTCATAAATTGTTCTTGTTCCATGAATCAACAAACTGCCACGACATTCAGAGTGAAATTAAGCAACATAACTAAAATAATCATCTGAGAGGTTCTGCTGGGTTCACCGGGACCCAGAAATCATCTGAGAGGTTCTGCTGGGTTCACCTGGACCCAGAACTCAAAAGCATCTTTTGTGTTTTATCAGACGATCCTGGAGACAGCCAACACCCCTACGGTCAGTAGGTCCTCTCCTCTCCTTTCCTCCTTTCCTCTCCTCTCCTCCTTTCCTCTCCTCCCTCTCCTCTCCTCCCCTCCTCTCCTCTCCTCCTCTCCTCTCCCCTCATCTCCTCCTCTCCTCTCCTCTCCTCTCCTCCTTTCCTCTCCTCTCCTCTCCTCCTCTCCCCTCATCTCCTCCCCTCCCCTCCTCTCCCCTCCCCTCTCCTCCCCTCCTCTCCTCTCCTCCTCTCCTCTCCCCTCATCTCCTCTCCTCCTCTCCCCTCCTCTCCTCCTCTCCTCTCCCCTCCTCTCCTCCTTTCCTCTCCTCTCCTCCTCTCCCCTCATCTCCTCCTCTCCTCTCCTCTCCTCCTTTCCTCTCCCCCCCTCCCCTCCCCTCCTCTCCCCTCCTCTCCTCCCCTCCCCTCCTCTCCTCCTTTCCTCTCCTCTCCTCCTCTCCTCCTTTCCTCTCCTCTCCTCTCCTCCTCTCCCCTCCTCTCCTCCCCTCCCCTCCTCTCCTCCTCTCCCCTCCTCTCCCCTCCTCTCCTCTCCTCCTCTCCTCTCCTCCTCTCCTCTCCCCTCCTATCCTCCTCTCCCCTCCTCCCCTCATCTCCTCTCCCCTCCTCTCCCCCCCTCTCCCCTCCTCTCCTCCCCTCCTCTCCTCCCCTCCCCTCCTCTCCTCTCCTCCTCTCCTCTCCCCTCATCTCCTCTCCTCCTCTCCCCTCCTCTCCTCCTCCTCCCCTCCTCTCCTCTCCTCTCCTCCTCTCCTCTCCCCTCCTCTCCTCCTCTCCCCTCCTCCCCTCCTCTCCTCTCCCCTCCTCTCCTCCTCTCCCCTCCTCTCCTCTCCTCCCCTCCTCTCCTCCTCTCCTCCTTTCCTCTCCTCTCCTCTCCTCCTCTCCCCTCCTCTCCTCCCCTCCTCTCCTCTCCTCTCCTCCTCTCCTCTCCCCTCCTATCCTCCTCTCCCCTCCTCCCCTCCTCTCCTCTCCCCTCCTCTCCTCCTCTCCTCTCCTCCTTTCCTCTCCTCTCCTCCTTTCCTCTCCTCTCCTCTCTCCTCTCCCCTCATCTCCTCTCCTCCTCTCCTCCTTTCCTCTCCTCCTCTCCTCTCCTCTCCTCTCCTCCTTTCCTCTCCTCCTTTCCTCTCCTCTCCTCTCCCCTCCTCTCCCCTCCTCTCCTCCTCTCCTCTCCTCCTTTCCTCTCCTCTCCTCCTCTCCTCCCTTCCTCTCCTCCTCTCCTCTCCTCTCCTCTCCTCCTCTCCCCTCCTCTCCTCCCCTCCTCTCCTCCCCTCCTTTCCTCTCCTCCTCTCCTCTCCTCCTTTCCTCTCCTCCTCTCCTTTCCTCTCCTCTCCTCCTCTCCCCTCCTCTCCTCCCCTCCCCTCCCCTCATCTCCTCCCCTCCTCTCCTCTCCTCTCCTCCTCTCCTCTCCTCTCCTCTCCTCCTTTCCTCTCCTCTCCTCCTCTCCTCTCCCCTCATCTCCTCTCCTCTCCTTTCCTCCTTTCCTCTCCCCTCCTCTCCTCCTCTCCTCTCCTCCCCTCCTCTCCTCTCCTCTCCTCCTCTCCCCTCCTCTCCTCCCCTCCCCTCCCCTCCTCTCCTCCCCTCCCCTCCTCTCCTCTCCTCCTTTCCTCTCCTCTCCTCCTCTCCCCTCATCTCCTCCCCTCCCCTCCTCTCCTCTCCTCCTCTCCTCTCCCCTCCCTCCTCTCCTCTCCTCCTCTCCTCTCCCCTCCTATCCTCCTCTCCCCTCCTCCCCTCATCTCCTCTCCCCTCCTCTCCTCCCCTCCCCTCCTCTCCTCTCCTCCCCTCCCCTCCTCTCCTCTCCTCCTCTCCCCTCCTCTCCTCCTCTCCCCTCCCCTCCTCTCCTCCCCTCTCCTCTCCTCTCTGCTGCATAGATTTACGCCTTTAGAAAACATTTCCTGTAACCTTGTTTTCCAGAGGAAGAAGCCAACTCCATCGACACCACTGGAGGTGAGACGGTTCCTGCTCAAACGCATCACTTCCTGTCTAAAACACCTTTAAAGGGGACATATTAGCACTGTTTTCATTACTGGCCTTGCGCCCACGTGACCGGGCTGTCCAAACCTTCTGAGTTCCTGATCAGAGGTAGGTTCTCCGATCGGCCCGGCGGAGTAGCTGAGCGTAAGCTCTGGTTGACTCGTGCTGATTGGAGCAGCAGTTGCTCCGGAGGTAGAGCGGGTTGTCCGGGTTCGATCCCGGCTCCGGACACAGAATCCTGCTGTTGTGTCCTTGGGCAAGACACCTAACCCCCCTTGCCTGCTGGTGGTGGTCGAAGAGACCGGTGGCGCCTGTGCTCGGCTGCCTCGCCTCTGTCAGAGCGCCTCAGGGCAGCTGTGGCTACATCGTAGCTCATCACCAGCGTGTGAATATGTGTGTGTGAGTGGATGAATGATACTGTGGTGTAAAGAGCTTTGGAGTCTTCTGACTCTGAAACGACGTCAGCAGACGTCCCGAAAACCTGCAGTTGTGAGATTTGAAGTTACTGGTGAAGCAGAAAGTAAGTGAAAATATAAACCAACTCAAAGCTGAGAGTTAAACTCCAGACACCGGAGAAACACGGGGAAGTCCCCCCACGACTTCATTTATGTGCTTTGTTGTCTCAGAGCACCTAAAAACACCACGTTTTACATCACACAGCTGCTCGTGTCCTCTGTGGAGTATGATACACTTCAGCAGAATAAAGGCTGTTTTTATTATTAATGGTACTGTGGAGGCTTTTTAGCGCTGATCAGGGACGCTGCCTAACCAGCGGATAAGCTTACGAGCCTACCCCGACATGTCCTCTTCTGTGGGACCGAAGGCTAGACGGCATGTCGCGGCCCTCTGCTGCTCCAACAGCGTAGCCTGTCTCCGTCTCAGTAAACAAGAATTTGGGTGGGTGGGGCTCTACAGGTGAGAGAGTGCTGCTTTCTAATTTACCTATTGTGATGTCACAATCAGGGACTTTGTGAAACCTGTCGGAGAACTAATGGAGAGTTTGTAAAGGCAGTAACGACCCACACCACAGGATGCAAACACCTGGCTTTAATGATATGTTCAGAACCGGGTCTGGTTCTGATGCTCATAGCTGAGTTAATGCTTCTTCTTCTTCTTCTAGTTTTAGTAGAGGAGCTGAAACCAGACCACAGCGTTGGTGAGTCCAGTTTTATTTTATGACTGGGCTAATTTTAGAAACAAAACCAGCAACCGATCAGTGTAAACTATTGTATTAGTTATTAATATCATTATTGTGTTACATATTATGTATTTTTCATTAATGAAGCTGATTAACGGCAGTCTGATCAGGCCTGTCAGCAGGTGGCGCTGTGGGCTAACCTGTACATGGAGTTTTTATAATTCTGTGTGATGTTTTGTTCTGCAGTCGAGCCGGACCGATACCTGACGAGCTCCAAACTCACACAGGAAGCAGGTGAGAAACGCCGGCTCCACCCCTCCAGGAGGTCCGTTTTATTAACCACAGCCAACAGAACCAGCCTTTGTAGAAATTTTAATGTTTATCAACCAAAACAGTTAGGAAACTTTAAATGTGGTAAATGTTTAACATTAGAAGCAGAGGAGCAACCAGAGCCGGAGAATACAGTCAGACCCACCGAGATTCCTCCAGACGGTGAGAAACCTAACCAGCTGTAGTGATCTGTAGTTTGTATATTTATACACTGTCATTAGATTCACAGATCATTCACCTGATTATTATTGATCAACATATAGTTTGATTAGCTTATCACAAATAAAGTACTTTGATTAATTAATGGAAAGCGTTCTTCTTCTCTTCTTCTGGAATGTAAACATACTGAAACCAGCATCCGACCGTGGCGATGTTACTGTGTGAAGGGGCAGCTGTTAAGGGCAGACAATAGGATCTTAACAACGCTACATGTGTGATCTCACGCTAATGATGTCATTAGTTTTATTCTGCTAAGTGCCTGGATGTTTGATCACATTTACTGTTGTCTTTGAGCTACATGGATTCAGATCTCAATGTGCTTTTATTTTGAAAGGAGCAGCAGAGAAACGGGTGGAGGAGCAGAAAGAAAAAGGTAAAACCCAATTCTGACACAACGGTTTGATCTCCTAGTTCTCTTCATCTCCTTGTTTCTGCTGCAGTGAAGAAGAAGAAACCAAAGTTTCTGAACAAGTTGGATATAACTATTAAAGCTGAACTGGATGCAGCAGAGAAGCTCCGTAAGAAGGTAGAAATGTTCATCAGCCAAACCCAAACGCTGTAACTGCCCGACATCATGTTTCTGCTCCTCACCAGGGGAAGCTGGAGGAGGCCCTGAAAGCCTTTGAATCCCTGGTTCAGCAGTTCCCTCAGAGTCCGCGTGCTCGCTATGGGAAGGCCCAGGTACGTTACGACCCACCGGGTCAGCTGATCCCTAACAGAGCCTGATCGTTAACATCGTATCCATGACAGGCGGAGGACGACGTCGCCGAGAAGCAACGCAGTAATGACATGCTGCACAGAGCTGTCAGCACTTACGGAGAGGTGGCTGAGCTTCCTGATGTGACTTTTGACCTCCTGAGGGCGGCGCTGAAACGCCGAGCCGAGAGGCAGCAGTTCCTCGGTAACGATATCTGTTTACTCTGATTACTGGGGCCCTGACACCTGGTTTACTCTGATTACTGGGGCCCTGACACCTGGTTTACTCTGTTTTCCCGGGGCCCTGACACCTGGTTTACTCTGGTTACTGGGGCCCTGACACGTAGTTTACTCTGCTTACTGGGACCCTGACACCTGGTTTACTCTGATTACTGGGGCCCTGACACCTGGTTTACTCTGATTACTGGGGCCCTGACACCTGGTTTACTCTGATTACTGGGGCCCTGACACCTGGTTTACTCTGATTACTGGGGCCCTGACACCTGGTTTACTCTGATTACTGGGGCCCTGACACCTGGTTTACTCTGATTACTGGGGCCCTGACACCTGGTTTACTCTGATTACTGGGGCCCTGACACCTGGTTTACTCTGATTACTGGGGCCCTGACANTCCCTCAGAGTCCGCGTGCTCGCTATGGGAAGGCCCAGGTACGTTACGACCCACTGGGTCAGCTGATCCCTATCAGAGCCTGATCGTTAACATCGTATCCATGACAGGCGGAGGACGACGTCGCCGAGAAGCAACGCAGTAATGACATGCTGCACAGAGCTGTCAGCACTTACGGAGAGGTGGCTGAGCTTCCTGATGTGACTTTTGACCTCCTGAGGGCGGCGCTGAAACGCCGAGCCGAGAGGCAGCAGTTCCTCGGTAACTATATCTGGTTTACTCTGATTACTGGGGCCCTGACACCTGGTTTACTCTGATTACCGTGGCCCTGACACCTGGTTTACTCTGATTACTGGGGCCCTGACACCTGGTTTACTCTGATTACTGGGGCCCTGACACCTGGTTTACGCTGATTACCGTGGCCCTGACACCTGGTTTACTCTGATTACCGTGGCCCTGACACCTGGTTTACTCTGATTACTGGGGCCCTGACACCTGGTTTACTCTGATTACTGGGGCCCTGACACCTGGTTTACTCTGTTTTCCCGGGGCCCTGACACCTGGTTTACTCTGATTACTGGGACCCTGACACCTGGTTTAGTCTGGTTACCTAATTACGTGGGCGACGGTGGCACAGGAGTTAAGTGCTCGCCTCGTAATCGGAAGGTCGCAGGTTCAAGCCCCACTCAGTCTGTCACTGTCGTTGTGTCCTTGGGCAAGACACTTAACCCACGTTGCCTGCTGGTGGTGGTCGGAGGGACCGGTGGCACCAGTACTCGGCAGCCTCTCCTCTGTCAGTGCGCCCCAGGGCAGCTGTGGCTACATCGTAGCTCATCCCCATCAGTGTGTGAATGTGTGTGTGAATGGGTGAATGACTGATTGTGTTGTAAAGCGCCTTGGGGGGTTCCAGGACTCTAGAAGGCGCCATATCAAATACAGGCCATTTACCTGAGTCTTGACGCCTGCTTTACTCTGGTTACTGGGGTCCTGACAGTTAAACATGTAGTTCATCATTTATTTTGACGTTTTCCTTTCAGGTCGAATGCGAGGATCTCTGGCAACACTGCAAAAGCTTGTTCAAATATTCCCAGATGATGTCAGCCTCAGGAACGACTTGGGCGTCGCACACCTGTTGCTAGGTGACAACAAGGGTGCTAAGAAAGTCTATGAAGAGGTGCAGGTCTTTTATCAGATATAACTCATTTTGGGGGGGGCGGGCTTTTTGCTGTTCTCTGATTCTCCATCTGTTCTTTATGCCCCGCCCCCTAGGTCTTGGCGGTTGCCCCTGACAACGGCTTTGCTAAAGTTCACTACGGCTTCATCTTGAAGGCAGAAAACCAGATAGCTGAGAGCATCCCTTACCTCCGGGTGAGTGCCAGCCTGGATTCCATCTAAGAGTGCCACCTAGCGGTTACCTGGGTTACCTGCCAGTAGGGCTGCAACAAACGATTATTTAGATCATCGATGAATCGTTTAGGGTCTCGACTCGATTAATCGGGTTAAATGGGAAAATTTTAAAATGGCTAGGGAAACATTTGTTCTCTTCTTCCTTCAACAACAAAACACGATTAGAAAACAGTTCAATAGCGTTCTAAACAACATGCTATCACCTAAATATATCCATAATTAAACTAAGATAAGTCAAATTTTATGTATTTCATTAACATGTTCAGTAGTAAGCTAATGGAAATGCTAATAACATTTCATTTCTACTGCTAAAAATGTAATTGTGACATGTCTATTATGTATGGGTTAGTAATAATCCAGTTTAAATTATGTTCAAAGATAGACGTGTTTGTGAATTACATGTTACAGTGGCTTGCCATAATGCTGCTGCGACATTTGGAGCAGAGCAGACTCGAATCAGCAGCGACTCTGCATCATAGAGCTGCAGACAGCTAAGAATAAACAGGATAGCGGGGACTTTTCTTCCGCTTGTAGAGGTTAGATATCCTTAGTTTCACGACCATCATGCTTTTCTGGAATCCCACTTGGTTGTGAGCCTTCTACCGTCTAGCATTAGCTAATCTGCCCCAGCCATCTAGGGCCAGCTCCTCCGGGGTAATGCTAAGGCATTCCCTGGCCAGGCGAGAGACATGGTCTCTCCAGTGTGTCCTGGATCTTCCGTTAGGTCTTCTCCTGGTTAGACGTGCTCGGAAAACCTCACCAGGGAGGGGTCTAGGAGGCATCCTGACCAAATGTTCAAGCCACCTCAACTGGCTCCTCTTGATGTGGAGGAGCAGCGGATCTACTCCGATCCCCTCTCTGGTGACCGAGCTTCTCACCCTATCTCTAAGGGAGAGCCCAGCCACCCTGCGGTATCCGTGATCTTGTTCTTTCCGATCCAACCCACCTTTATTTGTAAAGCACTTTATACACAACACTGTCGACCAAAGAGCTTCACACAGATAAAAACATATCGGCATAATTAAAAACAGTAAAAACATGGATGATATATTAAAACATACAAAAACTATGTAAAATAAATAAAACACAACACTGCTTAAAAACAGGAGTGGATAAATGGCCTGTATTTGATATAGCGCCTTCTAGAGTCCTGGAACCCCCCAAGGC
>SSNQ01000415.1:358161-365241 GCA_006942095.1 Nothobranchius kuhntae
TAAGGATAATTATGGTGATAGTGATGATGATGGTGATGATGATGATGGTGATGATGATGATTTTGATAATGATGGTCCACAGGCATATCACTGGTATGAACTGGGACATAAACAAGGCCACTTTGCTTCGGTGTGGCAGAGATCTCTCTACAACGTTGACGGACTGAAAGCTCAGCCCTGGTGGACGCCCAAGGAGACAGGATACATTGACCTGGTGAAGGTTTGCTATCCCTCCATGTGATCCAAATCGCATCCTTTTTCAGCAGGACTGAATCTGATGCGGATTTGTTTGTTTAGATGTTGGAGAAGAACTGGAAGACGATCAGGGATGAAGCTCTGGCTGTGATGGACCAGGACCGCGGTAGGTTCATACCTGAGGAAGAAAACCTGAGAGAGAAGGGTGACTGGGGCCAGTACACACTGTGGCAGCAAGGTGGGACCTCACTTCAGACTCCACCAGTGGCATTAAATAGCACAGTGTTTCACAGCTAGTGTGTGTGTTTGTTCTCAGGGAGGAAAGCTGGGGGTGCCTGTCAGGGCGTCCCAAAGACCTGCTCCCTCATGGAGAGGTTCCCAGAAGCCATCGGCTGCAAGAGAGGACAGGTACAGGACCTCTGGTCCTCTGAGACCCGGGTCAGCAGTCCTCTGGACAGGCCTGGTGGTCTTATTTCTCCTTGAGGTCTAGATCAGAACCGTTTCATCGCAGACCCTGCCTAGCCGTTAGCGGGTCGATCTGGTCAGAGCTGCAACATCCGAGTTAAGCTCAGCTTGGTGTTTTAAGGTAGAACATCTGGTGTTTATGGTTAGAGACTAACTAACTAACCCGACAGCGGCACAGTACCTGGGGGGCGTGGCTTCAGCTCTCCTTTCAGAGCTTCCTCCTGGCTCAGAGGCGAAAACCTAAAAGGTTTGTTTTGATTCTGGTCTCTGCTCAGATCAAGTTCTCGGTGATGCAGCCAGGAACCCACGTCTGGCCTCACACCGGACCCACCAACTGCAGACTCAGGATGCACCTGGGTCTGGTCGTGCCCCCCGGCTGCAGGATCCGCTGCACCAACCAGACCAGGTGAGCATCTGCTGACCTCGCAGTGATCAGCTGATCTAGCGGTTCTGACCAAACCCGTCCTCTGCTTCTGTCCTGTCTCAGGGAGTGGAACGAAGGGAAAGTTCTCATCTTTGACGACTCCTTTGAGCACGAGGTCTGGCAGGAGGCCGACCGCTACCGCCTCATCTTCATCGTAGACGTGTGGCATCCCGAGCTGACCCAGTACCAGCGCCAGACGCTCAGTCCCATTTAGAACAGAACCACGGTTTGGCTCGGAGGATCTGATGGACTTGAGGACCAAACAGGTTGAAAAACGTTGTTCTGGAACAAACTACTGACTCTACATCAGACCCATCCGTACGGTACCTACCTGAGCCGGGGCAGAACCAGGTTCTGGTTCTCCACCACTTTCATCAGGTTGTGTCAAACCAAAATGACCTCGTTGACCTTTAGTCTGTTAGTCTGATCAGAAACACTAAAGCCCGGAGGGCTGATGCTCTGTCTGGTGTCCAGGTGAGTTCCTACCTGCTGCTTTTGCACATAAACAACAAACGTGAGATTTTATATTTATACAAAACAATAAAAACATCACCAACCCTTCCTTTCATCACATCTCATCACTGGCTAGAGGTACCGACCCGGTCCGGAACGCCGACCTGATTCTAAATCACTTTACAGCCTGACTACCAGTAAATATTCAGGACTGGACCAGGTTCTGGACTGGGTCCGGTTCTGGACTGGGTCGAGGGTTCTAGACTGGGTCAGATTCTGAACTGGGTCTGGGGTTCTGGACTGGGTCAGGTTCTGGACTGGGTCAGGTTCTGAACTGGGTCTGGGGTTCTGGACTGGGTCCAGCTCAGGACGGGGTAGGGTTCTGGACTGGGTCTGGGGTTCTGGACTGGGTCTGGTTCAGGACTGGGTCAAGGGTTCTGGACTGGGTCAGGTTCTGAACTGGGTCTGGGGTTCTGGACTGGGTCTGGTTCAGGACTGGGTCTAGGGTTCAGGACTGGGTCTAGGGTTCAGGACTGGGTCAGGTTCTGGACTGGGTCAGGTTCTGAACTGGGTCTGGGGTTCTGGACTGGGTCAGGTTCACAACTGGGTCTAGGGTTCTGGACTGGGTCAGGTTCTGGACTGGGTCAGGTTCTGAACTGGGTCTAGGGTTCTGGACTGGGTCCTGTTCAGGAATGGGTTTGGGGTTCTGGACTGGGTCCAGTTCAGGACGGGGTAGGGTTCTGGACTGGGTCTGGGGTTCTGGACTGGGTCTGGTTCAGGACTGGGTCAAGGGTTCTGGACTGGGTCAGGTTCTGAACTGGGTCTAGGGTTCTGGACTGGGTCCGGTTCAGGACTGGGTCTGGGGTTCTGGACTGGGTCAGGTTCTGGACTGGGTCAAGGGTTCTAGACTGGGTCAGGTTCTGAACTGGGTCTGGGGTTCTGGACTGGGTCAGGTTCTGGACTGGGTCAGGTTCTGAACTGGGTCTGGGGTTCTGGACTGGGTCAGGTTCAGAACTGGGTCTGGGGTTCTGGACTGGGTCAGGTTCAGGACTGGGTCTAGGGTTCAGGACTGGGTATGGTTCAGGACTGGGTCTGGTTCTGGACTGGGTCTAGGGTTCTGGACTGGGTCTGGGGTTCAGGACTGGGTCAAGGGTTCTGGACTGGGTCTGATTCAGGACTGGGTCTGGGTTTTTAACGTTAAATCTGTCACTGATGACGTTAGACTTTGAAACCACTTCCTTGTTTTCCTTTCAAAATAAAAGCCTGAGGACTTGGTGTAAATGTTTATTTTTTTTACATTCATTAAAGGAAACTTGTTACAGCTGATCGAAGCCCTGATGATGATTCCTGCTGCTGCTCTGGATTATCCAGCTCTATAATCTGTCGTGTAACATTGTTTATTCTGTGTCGTGTTTACCAGTGGAACCGTACAAACAACAACATACAATCATCTGGGGAGGGGCGATTCCCATTGTGGCCACTGGGGCGACAGAGCTGCTCATAAACAAACATCTGATACCTTAACACCAATATTTATCATTCTTGGTTTCTGAATTTTGATCTGAAACTTTTGACATTTTGATTCAGTTTAAAACTTATTTTTGCGAGCTGGAAAAATGAAAACGGAACTAACAAAAACGTTTGTGGTCATCCTGGAGTCTGAAGATTCAGCTGAAATATAAAACACTGAACGTCTACAGGATTTGTCAGCTGTTTGTTCTTTTATCAGTATTCTACAAAAACAATTGTTACTGAACTAGTTAAACTAGTTATGGTCGGTTAAACCTCCAGGTTTCACGGTGGAAATGAAACGTTTGGTTTTGGCGTTGGCCGTGTTCAGGCGAGCGCTCTTATGGTAACTCCCACTACAGCGTTGTGGTGTTGGGAACATCTGGACAGCTGTGTGTTTCAGTCCAGAGCCAGCAGTGGCGCGCTCGTCTCTCTGTCCGTCTGTCGGAGGGTTCCTGCTTCCACCGTCGACTGAGACCTGAAACACAAAAACCTGTGATGTCATGAAGCTTCAGGGCTGGGGATGTCCCACTCGGGGCCATTTTTAGGAATTAGGAGCTTTCTATGCTGATGACTGTCAGGTCTGCGCTCCTAATAAAGCTAAGTAGCTCTAATGTGTCTTCGTGCGGTTTACGATTGGGTGGGCTGTAATTTTTTGCGTCTTGACCATTCTAAGACTGGGTACCAGCTCAGTGATCTAGTGGTAGAGTGTCCGCCCTGAGACTGGGAGATCAGGGTTCGATTCCTGGTCCGGTCATACCAAAGACTTTGGAAAAAAAAATGGGACCAACACCTCCCTGCTTGACACTCAGCATTAGGGGGTTGGATTGGGGGCTTAAGCCACCAAATGATTCCCGAGCTCGGCCACCGCTGCAGCTCACCGCTCCCCTCCATGGGGATGGGTCAGTGTGGAGAACAAATGTCACACACACATCAGTGTGTGTCTAATTTGGGCGTTAAGATGGATTCTCAGCTTAATTTTGGTGTTCAAGTCAACAATGTGGTTCAAGTTAGCTTTTTTCACCCAAGGAGTCTTCAAGGTGAAGCTGATTAGGGATGACTTTGAGGAGCTTGTCCGTGCGTTTCTAACTTCTGGTTTAGACTGCTGCATTAGCCTCTTGGGCGTAGATCGGGTTGTTAGGCTGCAGCTAGTTCAGAATGCGGCAGCCCGTTATTTGACCGGCGGATGTCGATGTGATCACATCACTTCAGTTCTGGCCTCTTCACTGGATCCCAGTTTAGCTCCATGTGCTATTTAACCCTTTGGTGCATAATGGTCACTACAGTGGACAGGTACTCAAAATTGTTATTTATTTATTTTTGCTATGAAGCACAGCTGTTGAAGACTTTATTGCATTTGAGCCCCTCCATTTGGACTTCAGTAAGTCAAGCCAACATATGTCATGCTCAGATTGCACGCTGCCCACTGAAGTGGACATGTAATAAATTATTTGTAAATTAAAAAATTTTACAAAAAATATTTGTTGAAATTTGTTTCATTCAAACCTAAAGATGAATGAAAAAAAATTGTTAAAAAATCATGGTTGAAGATTTCATAATTCATGCATCAGAGGGTTAAGATGTTGGTTCTGGCCTACAGATGTTTAAATGCCCTTGCTCCGAGCCTTTTATCTGAACCTCTAGTGCCCTCTGTCCCGTCTCGTGGATTAGGATCAGCTGATCGGCAAAGATTGAGCGTGGCCAGGGCGAGGTTACGGAGAAGAGGCGTTAGGTTTCTCAGTGGCTGCACCTACTCTGGAATACGTTGCCCATCCCCATCAGGCAGGTGTAATCATCTGTTGGCATTTTTAAAAAGCTACTGAAGACTTATTTATGTTCGACAGCTTTAGTACTCCTAGTTGACTTGGTGGACCTGTTTGTTACCATTTCTCATGTCTGATTTTGAATGTATTGTTTTGTATCTTGCTGTCTAGGTGCAGCACTTTGGGCAAAGTGCTAGACAAATAAACCTGATTAGATTTGATGTTTTTATTTCTGTTAACATGATAAAAACCTTCATTAGAGGAATGTTTGCTTCATGTTATCCACTATGTCCTCACCTCTTCATCTTGTCCTTGTCTCCTCCTCCTCCACAGCTCTCCCTAACATGGAGGGCGTCATACGTCAGCGTGTACTCCGTCTCGTCTGTGTAGTCGGGTCCCAGCAGCGTCCGGGCCCAGATTCCCATATCGTAGGGAGGCAGCGTTCCGCCAAACTCCGACGGTAAACACTCAGGCTGGATGAGCTGATGGAGTGAGTTCAGGTTGTTACCATGGAGGAAGATCTGGGTGGGCGGGGTTAAGGACCATCAGAAAAGGAGAGAAAACAAGAAGACAAAATGAAGGGAAAGAAGTAAAAGGGAACAAGATGATAAACCGTTAATTCATTTCAGTTTATTTCTAAAGCGCCACATCAGGACCAGAGTCGTCTCAAGGACCTTCACACAGTCCAGTACAGGTCAGGTCATTCAGCCAATCAGCAACAAGTTTCCTATATAAGGAACTCAGCAGGTCGCATCAAGTCACTGACTAGTGTCAGAGTCTGTACAGCAATCCTCATACTAAGCAAGCATTTAGCGACAGTGGAGAGGAAAACTCCCTTTTAACAGGAAGAAACCTCCAGAGGATCCTGGCTCAGTATAAGCAGCCATCCTCCACGACTCACTGGGGATGGAGAAGACAGAGCGCGCACGCACACACACACACACACACACACACAGTAATGTTTCTATGGTCACATTGTGATGTCTTAGTAAATATTCTATTAGGTGAGAGATAAACTTTATTGTATTTATCCTAGTTAATCTATAATTAAATGGGTAAACTAGTAGTAGCACATCCAACGTCAAAGAGAGTAAAAAGTTATTATCAGGAGAGGGAGAATGTTTAAGTGGTTAGCAGCAATCAAAGTAGTAGTGTGGAAAGTGGTCAGTGTGTCCTCCAGCAGTCTAAGCCTATAGCAGCATAACCCTGGATAACCTAGCCTTTTAGATGGAGGCAGGGCAAGGGAGCGCCATCTTTACCGACTGTACACTCCACCTCCCTCTACTCCCCCACTTGTCCAGATCCAGGCTAACGTCAGATTTTAACCATAGGCCCTATCAAATAAAATGTTTTAAGCCTAGTCTTAAAAAGTAGACGAGGTGTCTGCCTCACGGATCTTAGCAATATTCTGAAGGTGGAAAAAGGAAATCCTACAAACCTGTTTAACCTGAATGACATGTCCTGGTCAAAAATAACACCAAGGTTCCTTACTTTGTTCTCTAAGACTAACTTTATGCCATTAAGGTCAGGTGATTGGCCAAGCAATTTCCTTTTCTGGATTTCTGGTCCAAAGATGAGAACTTCCGTCTTGTCTTGATTTAAAAGCGAAAAGTTTAGAGTCATCCAATGTTTTATGTCCTCAAGACAAGCCTGTAATCTACCCAACCGATTAGGTTCATCAGGGTTAATGGATAAATATAACTGAGTATCGTCGGCATAACAGTGGAAGTTTATCCCATGCTGTCTAATGATTTTACCAATTGGGAGCATATATATAGTAAAAAGACTTGGTCCAAGCACTGAACCCTGTGGTACTCCACAAGTAACCCTGGAGTATGAAGAAGATTTGTCATGTACATTTACAAAATGAAATCTGTCAGACAGGTAGGATTTAAACCAGCCTAGCGCTGTTCCTTTGATCCCTACAACATGTTCAAGTCTTTCTAAAAGAACATTGTGATCAACTGTGTCAAAGGCAGCACTGAGATCTAACAAGACTAGAACAGACACAAGATTCTTATCTGAGGCCATGAGAATATCATTTGTAACTCTCACTAATGCAGTTTCAGTGCTGTGATACTCTCTAAAACCAGACTGAATTTCCTCAAACAGACCATTAGTGTTTAAATGCTGACATACTTGGATGGCCACTATTTTCTCCAGGACTTTGGATAAAAATGGAAGGTTAGATATTGGTCTATAATTCATTGGGTCATCTGGATCCAGAGAAGGCTTCTTAAGTGAAGGTTTGATTACAGCAACCTTAAAATC
>SSNQ01000415.1:373611-390070 GCA_006942095.1 Nothobranchius kuhntae
GGTTGAATCCCGGCTGTCCCGCTCGGCCCAACGAACCTCCGGTAGTGGTGCTGATGCAGGAGGAGGCGATCTGCATCCCGCGGGAAAACCCCTCAGCTCTCCTTTGTAGTGAAACCAGAACAGGGTGGTTGTAATCCTGCAGGAGGCTCGTCCTTGGGAGGAGGAGGCGCGATTTCACTTTGTGCTTCGAGAGAAGACGTCAGGATGCACCGATAGGGTCATGTTTAGCAAGTAAGTCACAGCTTCCGCTCTGCACTTTCAAAATAAGACTGAAGATGGCCTTGTTTATTCACAGAGCAGCTTAGTCAGACTAGAGTCAGAATGATTCACTATAAACGTGAGATCAGACATCTGGACTAGAAAACACACCTGTTACAGTCACACCCAGGTACCAGGATGTTGTTGGTCCTCTTGGTTCTGGTTTCAGTTGGAGGTGAGGAAACCCTCTCCTGTCATCTAACACATACTATGTAGTCTAAAGGCTCTTTTGTTGTAACGCCTGGAGCTGCATGGTGGTGCAGGTGATGGCACTGCTGCCCTACAGAAGTAGGGTTGCAGGTTTGATTCCACAGCTACTGCCTTGCTGCAGACCATTGGCATGTTCTCCCTGTGCCTTTGTCTAACTGCTGACTCAAATGTTTGTCTTTGTGTCCCTGTGATGGACTGGAGACCTGTCCAGGTATCTCCCGTCTCAAGCCTAGTGACCGATGGTGACTGACACCAGCTCCCTGTTACCACGTGAGCAGGAAGCAGTTCAGTAACGGACACATTTAACGTTGATTTCTGGTCAAGGGGAAGGCGATATAGTCAAGTTGATCCTAAATATTTAATTTTTCACCCTAAAAGTAACACAAACATGTTTATTTTTACTTGTATTTGCAAAGTAACACTTTCATTTATCATCTTTTTCTTTTCTTTTTTTTTTCATTAAATCTTGTGCTTTTATTTTGAAATCCGCACCACCGGTTTCCGCTTTGATCCAGGAAAACTTCACACACCTGCACGCGCCCGCTGGTGACAGCGTTGATTTGCGCGCTCGCGAACCAACCTGGACAGCTTGTGGCGAACACGCGCATTTACAGCTCGGTGTGTGCCTACGAGCACGCGCATAGGTGATGTAAGTCATATTCTTTCCTTTAGTTGAACCAAATGTTTTATTATATTTGTTACTGGTCAGTTTAAACGAGTCCGTGTCTGACTCAGCTGACTGCTGCCATGTTTATTGTGACCATAAATTAGTTTGTCTGTAGAATTTAATCATCAGAGCTTTTTAATGCATTTGTCTTAAAAATGAGTTTAATGTGAATAAACTTTATTCACCACGCAGGTTTTATTATTTTATATCAGAATTAAACTGTTTAAACATTTATGATGAGAGTGTTTATTTTATTTCAAAGATGATCTCAGTGATTCACCGCTGCGCAGTGGTTAGAGCTGTTGCCTTGCAGCAAGAAGGTCCTGGGTTCGATTCCCGGGCTGGGATCTTTCTGCATGGAGTGCGCATGTTCTCCCTGTGCATGCGTGGGTTCTCTCCGGGTTCTCCGGCTTCCTCCCACAGTCCAAAAACATGACTGTTAGGTTGATTGGTCTGTCTAAATTGTCCTTAGGTGTGTGTGTGTGTGTGTCATCGACATAAATATACTGGACATCTCCTTTCCATAGGCTCCAATATCACGTTTTTGAGGCTAAATGGGAGGTGGCCACCACCGCCATTTTGACCGTGTCACAGGTTCTGTCAAGCCCAGACAATTCCACAAAAGGGAAGAGAGGAGGAGCGCACCACACTTAGGGAATCCCTGCCCTATTACATTTAAATTTCATGGTTAAACAGTACATGTTAAAATCTAAGCTCAGCTCGGCAGTGACCTAAAATACATAAATATAATTTTACTTACCGAAATAAATGAAGTGGAGACTCCTTGGACGCTCTATTAGTGCAATTAATGCCACAGCAAGTCATTTTGTCCAACAATTGCACAATAATATCCAAACAAGAACACACACACACAGAGACTCAAAATCCCGGAACAGTTTCCAGGCCAGACCGAGGCTCTACTGAGGCCTTTCCACGGAGCTAGCTCTGTGGTCACGTGGGTCTGATGCTCATTAATTATACAGAATTTTAGGCTTTTAATACACTTAAACAGAAGAGTGAGAAAAACATTCACCCCCCTCAGAGTTGTCATGAGTGTAAACTAGATCATTTAAACCAAAAACATGTTTTGGTACCAGGCTGTAAACATGTTTATTTCTGCTGTCAAATTGGTAATTTTAACATGGGAGTCAATGAGGATTTGCTCGCTTCTGACACCAGCCCCTAGTGGATGAGCGTGGAACTGCAATTTATTCATTTCCGGGTTTGCCTCAATGTGGGTGCTTGGTGTGTGCATGGTTGTTTGTCCTGTGTGTCTCTGCGTTGCCCTGCGATGGACTGGCTCTCTGTCCAGGGTGTACCCCGCCTGCTTGCCCGTTGACTGCTGGAGATATGCACCAGCCCCCCCGCGACCCTGCGTGGACTAAGCGGGTTCAGAAGATGGATGGATGGATCTCCGTGATTCGTTCTTTCTACATTAACGCTTTCATAATGAGTTAAAGCATCAGTGCCTCCTGAGACCAGATTTTGGATTCAAGACACAGTTGAAGTAAAAGCATTCTTATGAAAATTTAATTTGTATTTATTGTAAAAAATTTCTGTCAACATGAGAAAAAATATATAAAAACTCAGTGTTATTAATTAATAGGGAGCCTAAGCCCCGCCCATCTACTTCCGGACCACGGGCCCCCCGACGAACAAGGAGATGAATGTAAGGCCCTGTCCACTCGTAGCCGGGGATCTGCCAAAACGTAGATATTTCTCTACGTTTTGGCCTGTCATCCACACGAAAACGGAGTTCTTTCACACGAAAACGGATCTTTTTAAAAACTCCGGCCAAAGTGAAGATCTGCGTTTTCTCCGTTTTGGGTGTCTGCGTGTGGACGGACAAAACCGGAGTTTTAAGGTCCGCAACGTCACTTTCCGCGACAAAAAAATGCTGACATCACGTGTGCGACCTGTGTTTACACTAGCCGACAGCATGGATGCCCTCAGAGCTGCGCTCGCTTCATCAATCGTCCAAGCGCTTTCTGCTTGTTTGTGTTTGCAAGCGGAATTACTGCTCCTTGCGGAAGACCACAGACGAAGGACGAGGTTAAGAACGGGGGAAGTACTGCCGCCTACAGGTCTGGCATGTCCTTAACAACGTATTTATCCGGGTACGTGTGGACAGTTTTTTGTTTTAAAAACGAGGTGGTGTGGATGCAAGTTTTTGGAGGGGCGGATATTCGTTTTTTTTAAAACCCGGCTACGTGTGGACTAGGCCTCAGTCAACGGGGCTAAAAACGCTGTTTTCTAATTCCGCCTGTTTTGTTCCATGGATTTCACACATGATGTCCGTAAATTTTAAACACATTTTGATCCCATAACGCACTTATTTTCTGGCGAGGGGGACGTTATTTTAGGTTTTGTGTGAAAATAAGTTCAGGACTACAAATGCACTTCACCAAAGCGACGTCATCGATCTAGACAGAGAAAAGAGAGAGAAAATGGCGGTAATTCAGGGAACTTCAAATCTTTAATCCATAACAAATCTGGCCATGTGGTAAGCAGCTACGCTAGGGGAGATGAGACTCTGTGGTGACGTCACATATGCGACGTGCCGACGATTTCTGATTTGTAGTCCGTGTTCGAGATGAGCCAGTTCTGATTTGAGTTCAGATTCGATCACCGGTGATCAGCGCACTGCAGTGCATGCCAGTTAGATTTGTGTCAGACTTAACACCGACTTGCTCTGACGTCATGGCTACGTAGGCAACGATAATCTAGTGAGATCAAGGCGGCCGCAGATTTTGGAGCAAGGCGCTGCAGTTGCTCTCCAACACCTAGGGCATGATGGGAAACTCCTGGCTCTCAACTGATCTAAGATCTGATTGGTTCTCATTTTGATCCAAACATCCGGTGGCAGAACTCTAAATGTTAGTTGGTCATAAATCATGTTACGTTGATAACTATATAGGCCATAAAGAGAATATATAAAGTATATAAACACGGTTTACATACATATCTGTGCTCTCGAACACGGACAGCGTGACTCCGGGAGGATGTGATGTAAAGTGTTTTATTTTGAAGGCAGGTTGGAGTCTTGTTGGGCTGTGACGTATTTCCGGGTGTTTAAAGGTTCACGCTGTCCTGTGAGACGCCTCTACATCGTCTTCAACTTTCATCTGTTTACAAACGTTTGTTACCGACTTGAGAACTTTATTTTCATTTTGCTGACGTTTACATTCTAGCTTCCGGTTCGGCTCTTCTCGTCTCTTTTTGTTTCCACGAAGTTACGCCAGCGTTAGCTTTAGCGCTAGCTAGCCGACAGACCGGAGTCCCAGCCATGGATCAGCCAGGAGTCACGGCGGAGGCGCGGAAGGTCGGTACCGGTTGTGTCTGACCCGGTTTTACACGAACGTCTCGCTTAGCCCGATTGGACCTGAATTACCGGACTGAAGGTCAGAGCTGACCAGGCTGAACGTTTATGAGTTAGAAGTAAACGTGCTTAGCTCGGAGGGCAGAGATAAACGGCCTTCAGTTTGGTCACGTGGGAGTCCTGTGGCCACAGATGTGTCCAGCTGTTTCGGTGTTGGAATTATTTCAACATCCAATTAGAAAACGTTTAAATGTAACTTTAATATTCAGGTGTTTTCTTTGAGCCTCTGCGTCCGGATGACGTCAGCTGTTTGAGGCGACACGCCCCTCTCAGACATGCGAGGACATGTCCCTCCAGCCTGGCTACGTCACTACTGTTATCTAACCGCACCAGCACCCCTCCCTCTGGCTCAGGGGTTGGGTAACTCTGGAAGTAGATTTACTGCGAAGTAATCAGATTACATCAGCAGTTACTTGTTATAAACGCCGAGGTTATCACTAACCAGACAGAACCATCTGAGCTGAAGCATGAAACTGACTCTGTTTCTCCAGAACCCGTGGGGTTCTGTGGGCCCGACGGCCCCGGCCTGCCCCCTGACGGAGGTGATGAGCGAGCAGCTGGCCACACAGCTGGAGGAAGACAACAGCAGCTTCTCTGCTCTCACCAGGTGAGTCACCTGGAGCATGCTGTTCTCCTGTCCTGCAGCTACGATTCAGACTGTTGGGTCTGACAGCTGGTTCTGGTTTAGCCCAGAGGTGGACCTGCTGCTGGAGGACGGTCCCGACACCACCAGTGACCTGATGCTGGCCCAGATGCTGCAGATGCAGTTTGACCGAGAGTTTGATGATCAGCTCCGTCGGGAGGAGAGGAAGTTCAACGGAGACAGTAAAGGTAGGGTCGGGTCGGGTCCAGAACCGCTGGTCGAGCCTAGACGAGCCCAGCAGTTCTGGGTCAGAGGACCGTTCCCGGTTGGACTTTCTTCCTAACCAGGTTGTGTCTCTGTCCAGTGTCCATCTCCTTTGAGAACTATCGGATGGTCCATCCCTATGAGGACAGCGACAGCTCGGAGGACGAGGTGGACTGGCAGGACACGAGACACGACCCGTACCGAGCCGGTGAGGTTCCTGCATCAGGTCTAGAGGAGCCGTCTGAGACGTTTCTGTAATGTTTGTGTTCCTGATGATCCAGACAAACCTCAGACCACGCCCAGGAGGGGCTTCAGCGGGAAGGGGAAGAACATCACCACCAAACATGACGAGGTGGCCTGTGGACGCAAGAACACGGCCCGGATGGACAATGTAAGTCTCCGTCTGGATGGTGGTTCTGGAAGTCCTCTGGGTGTTCTGATGTTTCCTGCTTTCAGGAAGTCACAACAACTGGATGTTGTTCTGTCTGTCCCCCGTCCTCCTGTCCTGCAGTTTGCTCCAGAGGTCCAGGTGGGAGATGGTCTGGGGATGGACCTGAAGCTGTCCAACCAGGTCTTCAACTCTCTGAAGCAGCACTGCTACAGCGAGCAGAGACGCAGCGCTCGGCTCCATGAGAAGAAGGAGCACTCCACCGCCGTACGTGTCCCACAGTCCGGTCCATGGACCGTCCTGCTGTCTGTCCCAACGTGATCTCGTGTGTCTGGACAGGAACAAGCCGTGGACCCGAGGACCCGTCTGCTGATGTACAAGATGGTGAACGCCGGCGTGCTGGAGAACATCAACGGCTGCATCAGCACCGGGAAGGAGTCGGTGGTGTTCCACGCCGATGGGGGGAGGTGAGCTGGGAGGAGCTGAACCTGGTGGGAACAGGATCTGAGGGGTTCTGGTTCACGTTTGAGGTGTGTGTGTCCCGTCCAGGCTGGAGGAGCAGCCCGTACCAGGTGAGGTGGTCCTCAAGGTGTTTAAGACCACGCTGAACGAGTTTAAGAACAGGGACCGCTACATCAAAGACGATTACCGCTTCAAAGACCGTTTCAGCAAACTGAACCCCAGGAAGGTCATCCGGCTGTGGGCGGAGAAGGAGATGCACAACCTGTCCAGGTACAGCCCAGGTGCTCTGGTCTGCCAGTCGCAGCTGCAGCAGGTGAAACGTCTCTGTTCACGTCGCCAGGATGAAGAAAGCTGGACTTCCGGTTCCAGATGTGGTTCTGCTGAAGAAACACATCCTGGTGATGTCGTTCATCGGGAAGGACCACGTTCCTGCTCCGAAGCTGAAGGACGTGACGCTGAGCTCCGAGGACATGAAAGCCGCTTACTACCAGGTGTTACAGGTGTGTGTCTCACAGACAGGTGTGTGTGTGTTTGTAGCTGATGTGGAGTTCTGCCAGGTAACATCCAGGTGTGTGTGTGTGTGTGTGTCTGCAGCTGATGCAGCAGCTGTATCAGGAATGTCACCTGGTCCACGCCGACCTCAGTGAATACAACATGCTCTGGTACCAGGAGAAGGTGATGATGATGATGATGATGTTGATGACCTTCAGCCTGTAACCTTCATCCACTCATCTTTCTCTGTCCTGCTCTGATTGGCTGAAGGTGTGGCTGATAGACGTGAGTCAGTCCGTGGAGCCGACTCATCCTCACGGGCTGGAGTTCCTCTTCAGAGACTGCAGGAACGTTTCCACGGTAACGCCCTCCATAGTTCGGCTTCGATCCAGATGAAAGTAAAACATCCAGATGTTTGGTGTGGGACATCAGCTGAGTCTCCGTCCCGCTGGTGTCCAGGTAGACCCCAGGTATCAGATGCCTCGTGTTTGTGTTTCAGTTCTTCCAGAAGCGAGGCGTGGGCGACGTGATGAGCGTCTACGAGCTTTTCAACGCCGTGACGGGTCTGAGTGTCCCGGTTGGAGCTGAGGACGAGGCGGATTTCATGTCGGAGGTAAAAGACGGTCCTGGCGGGCGTTGAGCCGTGGTGGATGCGAGGTGTTTGAATCATTCTGCTCTGTGACAGATCGTGGCTCTGGAGAAGCGGAACGAGGATCACATCCAGAAACGAGGAAAGAAATCGTTCCCGGTGACCTCTGAGGATGGAGGTCCTCCTCTAAAACCTGACACTGACGACTAACGCCGCCCTCGTCACCATCTGCTGTGTTCTGGAGACGAGGAGGAGGCTTTGGTTCCTCCACACCTGTCCGCTAACCCCACCCTCCTCCAATTGAGGGCAGAGTGGAACACCTCCTTCAGGCTGTTGGAGGAGAAGACTCCCTGATCAGGATGGTGGGTCCAGCTGGGATGTCATCATGTCCTCCTGCTTTACTGCTGCGTGTTTGTGTGAAGCTGCGAGTCAGGAAGTTTGTTCAGATTAATAAAATGATCTAAGTCAGAGGTTTTACTGTGTGTGTGTGTGTGTGTGTGTGTGTGTGTGTGTGTGTGTGTGTGTGTGTGTGTGTGTGTGTGTGTGTGTGTGTGTGTGTGTGTGTGTGAGAGAGACCCTGCAGTGGTGTTTCTTTGGGGCGTAGAGGATCATCTGTTAGAGGAAAATCTGATGTTTTTATTTTGATTCAATAAAACCTAAACACGACTTTTGTGTTTTGAAGTTTGTAAACAAGCACGTGATAAATGTTGGTCACATGACTTGTCACAAGAACACCACCGAACAGCCTAAACCAAAGAAAGGTCTCTTCTCCAGCTGAACATGGTTTGGAAACGAGTTCACATGAAGGTGTGCGTCAAAGCGCGACACGCACGTTTAGTTCTATGTGCTGCTACACAAGTTTCACCTCAGTTGAAACGGTCTCTTATTGTGAAGGAGACGGAAGGCTTGTAGTTAGATTTCCGGTTTCCGGTCAAACATCAGGAGCAGAACCGGCCAGGTGTGTGAGGATGGCCAACGAGCATTACCTGGAGCTGAAGGAGAACCCGGTCCAGTTCGAACACGCGTCCAGCGTCAATAACGTCTTCTTCGATGAAGCTAATAAACAGGTGAGCTAACAGTTAGCATCGGCTAAGCTAACCTGCTACAGTCGCGCGCCGGTAACCCCTAACCTCAACCCTGTAGGTGTTCGCGGTGCGTTCAGGTGGAGCCACAGGTGTGGTGGTCAAAGGGCCAGATGACAAGAGCAGTGTTGCCTTCAGGTACATCAGGAATCACAGTTTAGTTTAAGCTAGCCGCGTGTTCACCTGTAGACTCAGGTGAAAGACCTGCCTAACCCTGCTCAGGCTGCTGCTTTCCTCCTCAGGATGGATGACAAAGGAGAGGTGAAGTGCATCAAGTTCTCCATCGGGAACAAGATCCTGGCGGTTCAGAGGACCTCCAAGTCTGTGGTGAGTTCAGGAGCGTGTGGGATGTTTTTATTCTGACTTCCCTTAAGGTTCTGGTTCTGGTTGTGTTTACAGGATTTCATCAACTTCATTCCTGACTACCCACACATGGAGTTCACTCAGGAGTGTAAGGTCCGTCAGCCTTTGGGTCAGACATCTCCGTTCCCTTCTGTTCCCTCAGTAACCCTCTGTGTCGCTCTGCAGACGAAGAACGCCAACGTTCTGGGGTTCTGTTGGACCAGCTGGAACGAGATCGTCTTCATAACAGACCAGGGCGTTGAGTTTTATCAGGTAGACCGGTGGCGCCCCAGACGCTTCTGCAGAGTCAAACTGTTGTTTAGATGTGGAGCAGCAGGAAATGTTCTGAAATGTGGGTTTCAGGTGTTTCCAGACAAACGCAGCCTGAAGCTGCAGAAGAGTCAGAACATCAATGTGAACTGGTACCAGTACTGTCCAGAGACGGCCGTCCTCCTGCTGTCCACTACTGTCCAGGGAAACGTCTTGCAGCCGCTGGCCTTCAGGGTGAGTCCCACGTCCTGTGTGTGTGTGTGTGTGTGTGTGTGTGTGTGTGTGTGTGTGTGTGTGTGTGTGTGTTTTCATAGTGAATATCCATCTTTCCCAGAACGGAACCATCTCCAAGATGTCAAAGTTTGAGATCGAACTGCCGGTCATCCCCAAACCCGCCAAACTCAGCCTGTCTGAGCGAGATGTCGCCATAGCAACCATGTAATGAGAGTAAATAATAGTTCCACTTCATGTGGATTGGGGATAACTCTGTGTGTGTGTTTGTGTGTGTGTTTGTGTGTGTGTGTATGTGTGTGTGCGTGTGTGTGTGTGTGTGTGTGTGTGTGTGTGTGTGTGTGCGTGTGTGTGTAGCTACGGCCAGCTGTACGTCATGTATCTGAAGCATCACTCCAGGATGCCCAACAGCCCTGGTGCAGAGGTGGTTCTGTACCACCTACCGAGGTAACGACACACACTGGCCCGTCCGGACCGGTTCTGGTTGAGCTAACAACCAACCAGTTCCTAAATGAGCAGAAGAAAAAGATCAAAGGATTTCTTTTCCTTTGTTCTGAACCTGCAGGAGGAGTCACTGAGGGTCGGTTCTCACATGAAACTGTTTTTATGTTTGGGACGTTACTAAACTAAAACGGTTGTTGGGAATGTTCTGGACTTCCTGCTGAGTCTGGTGGACGTGCTCTTGTGTCGCTGGACAGATGTTCCCTGTAGGGATGTCCCGCACAACTTTTTTTTACTTCCAACCCTTCAGTGCTGTCCGATACGATATCAGCACAAATCATAGGTGCCTGTACCTGCTCCGTAGAGTGGAACGTACACAAGGCTCGGTGCAGGGATTTACTGGCACAGAAAACAAGCCAGCAACAGGAAGTGTAAAAACCGACCAGTGTTCCCTTAACCTTTGGTTGCATGAATGTGAACAGCTGAGTTTAGAGATGAGGAAACGCAGACCAACCGCTACAAGTCGAGTGTCTGAGAAAGTCCTCAGTGATCCTGCTTCCAACGCACGATGGGGTTAGTCTGGTTCTGTTGCACCGCAGGAAACTTGTGCTCCCAGCCAAGCTGTCTGTCACACTCTTAACAAATACACAGCCACATGGGGCTAGCACACACTGTTCTGATCACCTGGACTTTGGATCTGGGAGCTGATGGGTAGAAGTGCTGGAATGGAGTTTAAAGCAGAACGTCCTGCTGACACCGGAGATTTGTGATGCGTTCCGATAAAATCTGAAGTGTTTTTGGGCCGAGGTTCGTACGGGAACGGGACATCCCTAGTTCCTGGAGCAGGTGTTAACATTTGGAACTTGAGAGAAATGTGGGACGAGTTGGAGACCAGTCGGAGAATTAAATGAGACTCCGTTAAAAGACGGTCTAAATTGCAGGACGAGCTGATTGTGATGACATCATCAGTGATTGTAAACCTGCAGAGGTTTTGCGTCTCCAAACCGAATCTGATGTAGATCTGCATCGTTTTAGTTCTACGTACCTTTTCGTTTCAGTGAAGGCGCTAAACCTCCCCAGGTTCAGACGCTGGTTTGGGTAAACTCTCGGGTTAAAGGTTCGGTGGCGTTAGGCGTGGACATGCAGCACATGTCTGAGAACTAGGGTTCCCATCCCACATGTGGACCACAGGTTCTGCTGTGTTCTGCAGGGAAGGCCCGTGTAAGAAGAGTCATGTGTTGAAGCTGAACACAACGGGGAAGTTTGCTCTGAACATCGTGGACAACCTGGTTGTTGTTCATCACCAGAGTTCACAGGTCAGAACCAGAGGTTCCTTTCTTCTTACTGAGCAACAGTTTACGTGCAACACTGGGTGTTTCTCAACGTCGAGGCGCCTTGCTTACAAGGACACGTCCTTCCTTGGTAGAAGAAACAATTAAATGGAACGTTCTTACCTCAGGTGACCATGGCAGTCGCGTCACATGAGGTAACGTTTTATTTTATACGTATAAGTTTCAGTATAAATGTCTAACGAGCCTTTTTAATTGTGTATAATTGGTTAAATTAAGTATGTAAGCGAGATGGGACCTGCTAGCCACCGAAGCTGCTACTACTGAGCAAACTAGCCAACCACAGCTAACTGCTTTGGATTGTAGGTATCAACCCGATAGCTACATTTAGTTGACGTACATTTAAACGGGAACTTTGCCCCTGAAGTCGCTGCCGGCGTCTGATCCTTTTAAAATGCCGCGCTGTTCTGTGAAAGTTTGGGCCAAGGCCGGGCTACAAGGCTCCTCCCATATATCCTTGCTCAGCTAGCTAAACGGCTAACAAACAGAGAACAGACGCTTGGCACAAATACTGGGACACGCCTTGGCGGTTCCTGATGACGTATCTCGACAACCGGGGCAGGACCAAGACATCCAGGTGAGGTTCTTGACATTGAGAAACACCCTTTGTCTTCTGTGCTGTCCGATAAAACTAAACTACACCTGATTACATCACTTCCTGTTTGTCCGTAAGACATCACTGATCTTCGATATCAAGCTGAAGGAACCGGACTGTGCCGTCAACACTCACCAGCCTGTCCTACCAGCCCGGTCCATTCACCCGTACAGGGTATCTCTGTCAGGTACACACCTGCTCCTGGAGGGTTGGGTGTGGTGCATTTGTTTCTCACTCTGAGGGTTTGTGTCCCTGCAGGTCCGGTTGTGGTTCCATCTCAGCCTCCGGTGCCATGTCAGCTTTGTATCCTCCCTACGCTTTACACAGAAATTTCTGCAGTGGCATCCCTCAAGGCAGTGTCCTCAGTCTTCTCCGGTTCAGTTTTGTTTTGCCTTAGCAGCGAGTTTATTCTGATTCATGCTTGTTTTCCTGACCTTTTTGAACCCAAAGATTCTTCATCCTGGAGTGTCTTCCAGCCTGACATCATCATCAGCGCCAGTGAAGGTGTGTTAAACACGAACAAATCACTAGATGTTTTAAAGAGTCGAGTCTCATCAGAGGACTAGTGTCTAGTCGGTCCTAGATTGAGTTCAGAGTCCATCAGATCCAGTTACTGATCACAACGAGCAGTAATCCCTCTGGGATTAATAAAGTTTTATTGAATTGAATTTAGCTGTGGTTAATGTCTGCTCATCTGTCTCAGGTTACCTGTGGTACCTCCAGGTGAAGCTGGCTCCCATGGTCCACCTGTTGGAGGACAAAGGGAAGCTGATGGACTTCCTTTTACGTCGACGGGACTGCAAGTTGGTCATCTTGTCGGTGTGCTCACAAAGTAGGTCTTCTTGTTCTTGATGTTTTTTTACGTTAGCGCCACTGCTAGCATGCTCAGAAACCGCTGTCAGGTGCAGAAGAGCTAAAACAGAACCTCCAGCCGTTCTGGAGTTACAAATGTCGGCGCTGCAACGTTAGATAGGGCTGCAGCGTGGTGCAGTTGTTAGCACTGTTGCCTCGCAGCAAGAAGGTTGCAGGTTGAAAACTCGGCTGCAGCCTTTCTATGTGGAGTTGAACGTTCTCCCCGTGCATGCGTGGGTTTCCTCCGGGTACTCTGGTATCCCCACAGATCACAACATGCCCCATAGGTACGGTGTTCTGGATAAAAGCGTCTACCTAATAGATAAACATAGATCACACCGGAGACCTCCTAGAGACACGAGTCTTTAGTGATCATCTCACTGTAGGACTCGTGTTGTACCTTTAATGAACAGTTTATCTGAAACCGTGTGGAGAAGAAATATCAAAGATGTGTAGCAGGGACTGATCTTTACACCCTTCTCTATGTGTTGGTCATCTGCTGTTCACTCATTCGCTGCCAGCGCTTTTCAGCGTTTTTACTGGGTTTTTTAGGAGTGACAGAACGTTGCGCGCTAGGATGATGTCGACACCAAAACAAAGCGGAGACTCACCTCTTACATCAGGAAGAATCCGCGTGTTTCTGAGCGTTATCCGTTCTTTCATAATTGTTGAATTGTGATCGGCAGAAGCTTTTCCGGTTCGCGCCTCACTTTTTTTACGGCAGCGGCCCAAAACGATCTCCTAACACATGGATGTTCTACTTCCTGATCACGTGACATGTGACGTATGCGGATGAAGATCGGCTTCAGAGCTGAGATGTTTGTTCTCACGGTGCGGGGGCTCGTTCCACGTAGCAGTACCGCCACCCAGACATCTGGTAGCAGCTTGTAGGGTTCAGATGCTTCCACGTATATGTATACTACCCTGTCTTCTACCTGTTGGGTAACTGAGGCTTAAAGAGCTCGAAACGCCAACCGCAGCAACAAAATCTGACGCGTAGGAAACAGCTTTTAGGTTTTAATGGTGGCAGCAAACGAACACACGTTGGTTAGACACCCAACATGGAGCTTTTCACGACTAAACCACAGATAAGAGGCAACAAAAGTACTTCAGTATGAATTGTGAGAACATAAAAGGCTACAGCAGGTATGGCTAGGAGCATCATCTCCTGGACCATCTGTACACGCAGTCTCCCGCGGTCGGTTCCAGCCGTAGTGTCCTTGGGCAAGGCACTTCACCCTTACTCCCTGTGTTGTACAGCACCTTGGGGGGTTGTAGACACAGTTGAAACTAGAGGCGTGATTTTCATCCTCGCGGCCGACAGGACAAGGACGTCCCAGGAGAACTTGTGGCTGACGACTGAACAAAAGCTTTTTTTTCTCCTGCTGCAGTTCTGGGGGGGCATGAGGAGGCGGGGCTTCCTGTCGTGGCAACAGTCTTTGACAAACTCAACCAGGTGTACAAGGATTACCTGGAGGCAGATCAAAGCTACACGGCGGTGAGTTCAGGTACGCTCGGCCCCACCACCAGTATGAGTGATGATGTCATAGCGTTTGTGTTCGTAGGCGATGGAGTCGGGTCCGAGTCGAGGCAGCACCGCCCAGAAACGACCAGTCAGGACTCAGGCGGTCATTGACCAGTCGGACATGTACACACACGTCCTGTCAGCGTTCACGGAGAGGAAGGTGAGTGTCACCTGCTGAGGAAGGTGAGTGTCACCTGCTGTGGTCCCGTTCCTCACACACCTCCAACCCTGACCCTGACCCCACAGGACGTGTCTCACAAGTTCATCATCGCTGTTCTGATGGAGTACATCCGCTCGCTGAACCAGAACCAGATCACTGTCCAGGTAACTGCTAAAGTTCTGGTTCTGGTACCAGCAGAGCTTCCCTCCTCTCTCATGACTCTGCATGTTTCAGCACTACTTGTACGAGCTGGTGATCAAGACCCTGGTCCAACACAACCTGTTCTACATGCTGCACCAGTTCCTACAGTACCACGTCCTAAGCGACTCCAAACCCCTGGTAGGTCCACATCAGGTGGGTCGGGTCGGGCCGGGCCGGGGGCTGGCTCTGGTTCTGACTGGACCTCTTTGTGGTTTCAGGCTTGTCTGCTGCTGTCCCTGGAGAGCACCTATCCTCCTGCACACCAACTCTCTCTGGACATGCTGAAGGTAAAACCAAGCAGCGTTGCCATGGAGACCAAACTGGGTGTGGGTTTAATCCCTGTTCTCCAGAACCACCATCCAGCATGTTCCAACACACCTGTATCACCTGTGGAAGTGAAGCAGGTGTGTTGGAGCAGATGAACCTTCAGAAGCTGCTGGAGGACCTGGATAAGTCCCAGAAAACTCGAGTTTTGGTTTCCATGGTGATGAGCAGAGGCCTCCAGAACAGCTGACCCAAACCAGTCTGGTCCTGTTTGCAGCGTCTGTCTACGGCCAATGATGAGATCGTGGAGGTTCTGCTGTCCAAGCAGCAGGTTCTGGGCGCTCTCCGATTCATCCGCAGCGTCGGTACGTTCCACGGTGCCGTTACCTGCAGAAACGCCAGTTTTAGCTCACCTGGTATAAAAGTTAAACCGACACGGTGCAGAATTCAGATCCAACATCTACCCAAAGTGAAAACAGGTGTTGCTTAGCAACATAGACGTGCATGTGGACATGCCTGGCTTTAAATCAGCTCTACTAGTGAGGGGCACCTGTCTAGCTACTCTGAACCCAACATGATGCTGTTAGCTTAGCTGCTAGGGTTAACCTAATCTCCATTTCTCTAAACACAGTCTGTGATTTTTGACCTTTTCCTCCTCTGGATCAGGCGGCCATGACAATGTTTCAGCCCGGAAGTTCCTGGATGCAGCGCGCCAGACCGGAGACCAGATGTTGTTCTACACCGTGTTCCGATCGTTCCAGCAGAGGAACCAGCGTCTACGAGGAAACCCCGCCTTTAACCCAGGTAAGCACTGGGGTAGACCTGTAGGTGAGGGACTAGCAGAAGTTCTGAGCTGTTCTAGAGGACATCTCAGCCACGTGTTGGTTCTCACCGTGTGTGTGTGTGTGTGTGTGTGTGTGTGTGTGTGTGTGTGTGTGTGTGTGTGTGTGTGTGTGTGTGTGTGAGACCAGGTGAACACTGTGAGGAGCATGTGGTCCACTTCCAGCAGCTGTTTGGGGAGCAGGCATTGATGAAACCATCCACAGTGTGAAACTCGAGGACCAGATGGGACCCCAGGGTGGGCGGGGTCAGAGGCTGCACCTGTACTGTAAATCTTAAGTGTTTTATTTTATTGTTGTAACATAACACAGAAATAAGTGATTAAAGATGAAAGGTTAAAGGTCACTTGTGTCTGAACCCCATTTCAGAGCTGCAACAGGAACCTACTGACCAGAGTGTTAGTCTAGGTTAGTTAAGGAACCTCGCCTTGATGTCTTGGCCCCGCCCCGGTTGCCTAGGAGATACGTCATCAGGAGCCGCCAAGACGTGTTCCAATGTTCATGTTCTACCGAGGCGTGTGTTCTCCGTTTGTTAGCCGTTTAGCTAGCTGAGCGAGGATACACGGAGGTGTCTTGTAGCCTAGACTTGGTCAAAAATTACCCAGAATACACCGCAGTATTTTCAAAAGGACGGCGGATCAGAAGCCGGCAGCTACTTCAGGACAAATTTCAAGTTTAAAAGTAAGTCAGCTAATTTAAAATGTTTTTTTTAGATCCAAAGTTATTTATGGTTGGTTAGTAGCTTAGTAGTTGCAGCTTCGTTGGCTAGCGGGTAGTAACTCACTTATATTTTTAAATTTAACAAACAAACACAATTTAAAAAGTAAAAGGCTCGTTATATATATATATATATATATATATATATATATATATATATATATATATATATATATATATATATATATATATACACAAATATATAAAAAATATATCTATATCTCCTCTGTCACGAGACACTCTAAAAAAAACAATATAAATAAAAAATTATCTTTATCTAGATCTTTTAAAAAAAAGAT
>SSNQ01000415.1:398426-417447 GCA_006942095.1 Nothobranchius kuhntae
GCTCAGATCTTCAGATGGGAATCTTTTCTTGAGTGATTTAGCTACATCTGCGATGTGTGTAGAATAAAGTGTCAGCTCGTCTGCATGCGTCGGGGTAATTCTTTCTATTCTTTCTCCGTCAAAATAAACGGTCAAATACGGGAACTGTCCGGTCAACACAAGCCCTGCTTTTAACTGTTCTGTTTTCTTGTGAAAATTGCTGCAAAGAGATAAAATTTAACTTGATTAACACCAGAGCCAGTGCGCTGTCATCTCCGTGACGGTAAATGAGGGAAAAACAAATTGATCGGATCCTGCACGTCTTTTAAGACATTAGTCAGGATTGACGCATTTTGTTTTCATTTAGTTGGTTAAAAAAAGTCGGGCTCGGGTCGGGCCAGAGAATCCTGAAAGCCTTTTCGGACCGGGTCGGGCTGGGGTAGGGCTGGGCAATATGGAAAAAAATAGAATATCACGATTTTTCCAATATTTTATCACGATTTCGATTTTATCACAAATTTTTATCCATGAATAGCATAACTTCAATTGCGTATTAAAGAAGAGAAACATTGAATAAATAAACATTTATTCATATTAGGGATAATCAGCACAGTGCTAACACACTTATATTTTAAACTCACACCAGAGATGATAAAAGCCCTGAGAGCAACAATTACAATAATCTGTTTTTCTCGTTTTTCAAGTAACTTAACATAAATTAAAATCGTAAACATATTTAAAGAGCAAACATGTCAATTTCAAACGTATTGTGCAAACATTAACTTGTTCAAAATACTATGTAGCTCCCAGTTGCTCATGTAGTGGATAGTTAAGCTCAAATACGGCTCTGATGTGCGGCTGGACCAGAGATCGCTTGTGGTAGCAAAAAACTGCACATTCTGAATATTTTCTGCAACTCTCACTTTGCATTCAGCGTACATGCGTGGAATGGTGGTGTTTGAAAAATACTTGCGGCTGGAAAACTCGTAGCGCGGATCCAATGTTTTTATCATGTTCTTAAATCCCGCTCCTACTGTTCGCACGGGACACAAATCTTTAACCATGTGGTACGTCACTGCATCTGTCACGCTGTTCCATCGTCTGCTGTCTCTGTCGTAAGGAGTGAGTTTTGTGAGTGTTTGTTAGCGTTTGCTGCCTGGAAGAAGCACTAGCCGCTGCAGCCGCAGGCTTTTTAGCTTTAGCTGCCAGCTGGCTCTCATTGTATTGTTTGGGATGCCTTCTTTTCAAGTGATTAAACAAGTTTGTGGTGTTGCCATCACTTGCCTTGGCGCTCTCCTTGCAAATGACGTTTTGCTGCTTTTTGTCATCTGGTGAAAAACCAAACCAGTTCCATATAACGGACGAGGCGTTCCTCTTCGGAACGAAAACCTCGTTGTCGCTCTCAGCCGCGGCCGAAGCCATATTTGTTCACACACAAGTGAAAACAAGCGGGGCACTAATATATTACTATGACTCACTCTGATTGGTTAAGGGTCAAACAAAGGCGTGTATTAGGGATGGGTACCTTTGACATTTGAATCAANTGATGTAGTGACAGGTAAGAGCTAAGTAAGCCTCCATGTTCAAGGAGGTCCACATGTCAGCTGTTATACTCACTGCCACAGCTTGCTGTACTTCCCTTTTTACTCGTTCGAGTTCCTCCGCATGCTTTTTGGCCATCATTTCCTTAACCGTCTGAAAATGAATCAAAATCAAATTAGTCTAGTACTTAACACATTAATTAGACCACCTGTCATTAAAGCAAGAAAAACATCCAGCTATGAAGTTCTCTGTGTTTTGCCCTGTTGAATAGAAGGTAGGAATTTAAAACTGAATCCAGTTTTATACCCAAATGTGAGCTGACACACCGGACAGAAATTATTCAAGCATGCATGATATTTGAATCACAAGTGTTTATTTTTGTTTGCTGTGTCATAAACCTTAAATCAGACGATGGTCTAATACATTTGTTAAAGAGCAAGTCACCCCCAAATCAACTATTTTTTTCTGATAAACTACATAAATGCGTGTCTAATTGTGCTGCAGACATGTGTAGTCAATAGTTTTGCACTTTAGTGCATTTTAGTTCAAATTAAAATTTTCTGCCTAAAACTGTCAGTGTTGTGCCGTTGTCAGGTAAAAACTCTGCACTGCAATTGAATTTAAATCTGCCACCGCTATTGGCTAAGAGGTATGCTATGATGTCATCTGGTAGATTATGATGTCATAATGCCATTGTGAGCCTGTGTGTGTGTGTATTTGTTAGCGGCTCCGCCCTCTCGGTCTGCCAAGCAACAGCATTTGTTGCATTTTTCAAACATGAAGTGGGAGTGAAGTAAGTTTATTGTAGGTGGTGACTTGCTCTTTAATGAATAAACAGGACTGCACCAGACACACTGATATACTTTACCATGGAAACGCATGACACATTGTTTTCAACCAATCAGAACTTTCGTCTGTGGTAGGGCAGAATCTGGTTTGTTTATGAAAGTAGTCCAATCCGGTTTAGTAAGTTTTATAAACAACTGGGAGATATAAAAAGAAGGCAACGCTAGTGATGGGTCCAGCAACACCGGCGCATGTGTCAAGCTCATGGAGCAAAACCTGTGTCGATCAGTGTCGATGCGTGTGTTGCTTTAAGAAAAAGTCACGTGACCAACACTGCTGCTGTGTCGCTCATTGCCGAGGCGCCAAACTGTGTTTATAAGGTATCGACTCTGCATCTGTCAACGGGATGAGTCGCCGTGAAAAAATGACCATTTCAAAGATAAAACAAGACATCCCTCTTTACATCAAGAAAATGGAGCCAGAGAGGAAAAGAAAAGTTTCTACTGTGTGGGATCATTTTGATCTTTTAACAGCAAATAAGGTACGTGTTTGTCTTTCCTTGTTTCTGCGCATCTGTCAGAGTTGAAAACAGCAATGTGACTGACTCTCAGTGTAAATTATTTATTTAATTAGGTTAAATGTCGGATCTGCTCAGCCGAGTTGTCTTATACAAATAAGAGCACTTCCTCAATGCTGAGACATTATAGAGTCAAGCATGAAAACGAAGAGGAAGCAAAGAACGAACACAGGTAGACCTATATAGACACTGGGCGTGCTTTGTCACAGTTGTTTTACTAATAAATGTTTTATTATTTTGAAATCAAGAATCTAGGAAGATTGCTCTGGACCAAGCAGTCCTGAATTTTATTATAAAGGACTGCCAACCCCTGAGCATTGTGGAGAGTGACGGGTTCAGGGGCTTGATTCAGGCCCTTGATCCATCTTACGTTTTGCCAACCAGAAAGGTTTGTATACACAATGTCTCAGATAGCTGCTGTTACTCATGTAATATACACAGTGCTTAAAGAGCAAGTCACCCCTTACAAGAAGCATACTCCACTCCCACTTCATGTTTGAAAAATGCAACAAATGCTGTTGCCTAGCAGACCGGGAGGGTGGAGCCACTAACAAATACACACACTCACGACATTGTGACATCATAATGTACCAGTTTACATCATAGCATACCTCTTAGCCAATAGCGGTGGCAGATTTAAATTCAAATACAGTGCAGAATTTTTCCCTGACGACGGCGCAACACTGCCAGTTTTAGGCAGAATATTTGAATTTTAACCAAGATGCACTGAACTGCCAAATTATTGACTACACGTGTCTGTAGCATGATTAGACACTCCTTTATATAGTTTATCAGCAAAAAAAATGTGATTTGGGGGTGACTTGCTCTTTAAACACATAACTCATGACATCTTTATTTCACAGATCATTCACCTGATTATTAATGATCAACATATGCTTTGATTAGCTTATCACAAATAAAGTACTTTGATTAATTAATGAAAAGTGTTCTTCTTCTCTTCTTCTGGAATGTAAACATACTGAACCAAGCGTCCGACCTTGGTGATGTTACTGTGTGAAGGGGCAGCTGTTAAGGGCAGACCATTATAAGCTTCGTAACGCTACAATGTCCACCAGTGAAGCCAATTATACGTTCTAAACATCCCCACACCGTCCGGCGACCCTCTCCGAGATGACATCCATCTTCCGTACTAACACAGGCAACGCCGCGAGGACATTGTCCAGCTTACGGTTCACCTCGAGTAACGTCCCAGTCTGTGAGGTCACTGCACGAGCGGCACATTCCGTGGGTGCGGGTCGCACTCCAATTGCTCCCGTTTTCCCAAATTTCCAGAAAACCAGATATCCTCCCACTCCAATCAGAAGAAATCCAGTGATCATCAGGCCGAACATCCACAAATCTTCCACGTCCTCGATGGACAGCTGAGAGAGGCACACGATTCGCCAGACCTCCCAAGAATCGAGTGCATATCCCGCTGCGAATGTCCCCTCGGGACAGGTGGTAGCCCCCTTCTCTGTTCTCATCGCAGAAAAAATCTTATCAATCGCGTTGAATGACCAGTTAATTAAGTCCATTTTCCAAAAAGAAGTAGTGATTTCAAGAGAAATGCAGAGTAGTGCTCTGTAGGCAGACAGGACAAGAGCCTTGGGGAAGCCAATAAGGGAGCTGAAGAAAAAGTGTCTGTACTCTCTGAAGGCTGGATAAGAAACGATAATAAGACGATAATCAATAAAACGATTTATATAAAGTGGATCCAGAAGTTGTAGCCCGTCTCTGCCTACAATATTTTGATATTTTTCACCCTGTTGGTGGTTTTACTGAGCAGGTGCCACTTTTGTCATACGTTTCTTTTTAAAACATGTTTAGACTGTTCAGAATACAAATCCAGGCTCTGTCACGTTTGATTGTTGTAATTAAACTTTGTAGGTGGGGAAGGTCAGAAAAGGATCCGATCATTTTGTTTTTCCCTCGTTTACAGTGACGGAGTTAACGGCGCAGTGCGCCTGGCTCTGGTGGAAATCAAGTTAAATTATGTCTCTTTGCAACAATTTTCACAAGAAAACAGAACAGTTAAAAGCAGGGCTTGTGTTGACCGGACAGTTCCCGTATTTGACCGTTTATTTTGACGGAGAAAGAATAGAAAGAATTACCCCGACGCATGCAGACGAGCTGACACTTTATTCTACACACATCGCAGATGTAGCTAAATCACTCAAGAAAAGATTCCCATCTGAAGATCTGAGCGGTGTCCAGCTCAGATCTTCAGATGGGAATCTTTTCTTGAGTGATTTAGCTACATCTGCGATGTGTGTAGAATAAAGTGTCAGCTCGTCTGCATGCGTCGGGGTAATTCTTTCTATTCTTTCTCCGTCAAAATAAACGGTCAAATACGGGAACTGTCCGGTCAACACAAGCCCTGCTTTTAACTGTTCTGTTTTCTTGTGAAAATTGTTGCAAAGAGACATAATTTAACTTGATTTCCACCAGAGCCAGGCGCACTGCGCCGTTAACTCCGTCACTGTAAACGAGGGAAAAACAAAATGATCGGATCCTTTTCTGACCTTCCCCACCTACAAAGTTTAATTACAACAATCAAACGTGACAGAGCCTGGATTTGTATTCTGAACAGTCTAAACATGTTTTAAAAAGAAACGTATGACAAAAGTGGCACCTGCTCAGTAAAACCACCAACAGGGTGAAAAATATCAAAATATTGTAGGCAGAGACGGGCTACAACTTCTGGATCCACTTTATATAAATCGTTTTATTGATTATCGTCTTATTATCGTTTCTTATCCAGCCTTCAGAGAGTACAGACACTTTTTCTTCAGCTCCCTTATTGGCTTCCCCAAGGCTCTTGTCCTGTCTGCCTACAGAGCACTACTCTGCATTTCTCTTGAAATCACTACTTCTTTTTGGAAAATGGACTTAATTAACTGGTCATTCAACGCGATTGATAAGATTTTTTCTGCGATGAGAACAGAGAAGGGGGCTACCACCTGTCCCGAGGGGACATTCGCAGCGGGATATGCACTCGATTCTTGGGAGGTCTGGCGAATCGTGTGCCTCTCTCAGCTGTCCATCGAGGACGTGGAAGATTTGTGGATGTTCGGCCTGATGATCACTGGATTTCTTCTGATTGGAGTGGGAGGATATCTGGTTTTCTGGAAATTTGGGAAAACGGGAGCAATTGGAGTGCGACCCGCACCCACGGAATGTGCCGCTCGTGCAGTGACCTCACAGACTGGGACGTTACTCGAGGTGAACCGTAAGCTGGACAATGTCCTCGCGGCGTTGCCTGTGTTAGTACGGAAGATGGATGTCATCTCGGAGAGGGTCGCCGGACGGTGTGGGGATGTTTAGAACGTATAATTGGCTTCACTGGTGGACATTGTAGCGTTACGAAGCTTATAATGGTCTGCCCTTAACAGCTGCCCCTTCACACAGTAACATCACCAAGGTCGGACGCTTGGTTCAGTATGTTTACATTCCAGAAGAAGAGAAGAAGAACACTTTTCATTAATTAATCAAAGTACTTTATTTGTGATAAGCTAATCAAAGCATATGTTGATCATTAATAATCAGGTGAATGATCTGTGAAATAAAGATGTCATGAGTTATGTGTTTAAAGAGCAAGTCACCCCCAAATCACATTTTTTTTGCTGATAAACTATATAAAGGAGTGTCTAATCATGCTACAGACACGTGTAGTCAATAATTTGGCAGTTCAGTGCATCTTGGTTAAAATTCAAATATTCTGCCTAAAACTGGCAGTGTTGCGCCGTCGTCAGGGAAAAATTCTGCACTGTATTTGAATTTAAATCTGCCACCGCTATTGGCTAAGAGGTATGCTATGATGTAAACTGGTACATTATGATGTCACAATGTCGTGAGTGTGTGTATTTGTTAGTGGCTCCACCCTCCCGGTCTGCTAGGCAACAGCATTTGTTGCATTTTTCAAACATGAAGTGGGAGTGGAGTATGCTTCTTGTAAGGGGTGACTTGCTCTTTAAGCACTGTGTATATTACATGAGTAACAGCAGCTATCTGAGACATTGTGTATACAAACCTTTCTGGTTGGCAAAACGTAAGATGGATCAAGGGCCTGAATCAAGCCCCTGAACCCGTCACTCTCCACAATGCTCAGGGGTTGGCAGTCCTTTATAATAAAATTCAGGACTGCTTGGTCCAGAGCAATCTTCCTAGATTCTTGATTTCAAAATAATAAAACATTTATTAGTAAAACAACTGTGACAAAGCACGCCCAGTGTCTATATAGGTCTACCTGTGTTCGTTCTTTGCTTCCTCTTCGTTTTCATGCTTGACTCTATAATGTCTCAGCATTGAGGAAGTGCTCTTATTTGTATAAGACAACTCGGCTGAGCAGATCCGACATTTAACCTAATTAAATAAATAATTTACACTGAGAGTCAGTCACATTGCTGTTTTCAACTCTGACAGATGCGCAGAAACAAGGAAAGACAAACACGTACCTTATTTGCTGTTAAAAGATCAAAATGATCCCACACAGTAGAAACTTTTCTTTTCCTCTCTGGCTCCATTTTCTTGATGTAAAGAGGGATGTCTTGTTTTATCTTTGAAATGGTCATTTTTTCACGGCGACTCATCCCGTTGACAGATGCAGAGTCGATACCTTATAAACACAGTTTGGCGCCTCGGCAATGAGCGACACAGCAGCAGTGTTGGTCACGTGACTTTTTCTTAAAGCAACACACGCATCGACACTGATCGACACAGGTTTTGCTCCATGAGCTTGACACATGCGCCGGTGTTGCTGGACCCATCACTAGCGTTGCCTTCTTTTTATATCTCCCAGTTGTTTATAAAACTTACTAAACCGGATTGGACTACTTTCATAAACAAACCAGATTCTGCCCTACCACAGACGAAAGTTCTGATTGGTTGAAAACAATGTGTCATGCGTTTCCATGGTAAAGTATATCAGTGTGTCTGGTGCAGTCCTGTTTATTCATTAAAGAGCAAGTCACCACCTACAATAAACTTACTTCACTCCCACTTCATGTTTGAAAAATGCAACAAATGCTGTTGCTTGGCAGACCGAGAGGGCGGAGCCGCTAACAAATACACACACACACAGGCTCACAATGGCATTATGACATCATAATCTACCAGATGACATCATAGCATACCTCTTAGCCAATAGCGGTGGCAGATTTAAATTCAAATACAGTGCAGAATTTTTCCCTGACGACGGCGCAACACTGCCAGTTTTAGGCAGAATATTTGAATTTTAACCAAGATGCACTGAACTGCCAAATTATTGACTACACGTGTCTGTAGCATGATTAGACACTCCTTTATATAGTTTATCAGCAAAAAAAATGTGATTTGGGGGTGACTTGCTCTTTAAACACATAACTCATGACATCTTTATTTCACAGATCATTCACCTGATTATTAATGATCAACATATGCTTTGATTAGCTTATCACAAATAAAGTACTTTGATTAATTAATGAAAAGTGTTCTTCTTCTCTTCTTCTGGAATGTAAACATACTGAACCAAGCGTCCGACCTTGGTGATGTTACTGTGTGAAGGGGCAGCTGTTAAGGGCAGACCATTATAAGCTTCGTAACGCTACAATGTCCACCAGTGAAGCCAATTATACGTTCTAAACATCCCCACACCGTCCGGCGACCCTCTCCGAGATGACATCCATCTTCCGTACTAACACAGGCAACGCCGCGAGGACATTGTCCAGCTTACGGTTCACCTCGAGTAACGTCCCAGTCTGTGAGGTCACTGCACGAGCGGCACATTCCGTGGGTGCGGGTCGCACTCCAATTGCTCCCGTTTTCCCAAATTTCCAGAAAACCAGATATCCTCCCACTCCAATCAGAAGAAATCCAGTGATCATCAGGCCGAACATCCACAAATCTTCCACGTCCTCGATGGACAGCTGAGAGAGGCACACGATTCGCCAGACCTCCCAAGAATCGAGTGCATATCCCGCTGCGAATGTCCCCTCGGGACAGGTGGTAGCCCCCTTCTCTGTTCTCATCGCAGAAAAAATCTTATCAATCGCGTTGAATGACCAGTTAATTAAGTCCATTTTCCAAAAAGAAGTAGTGATTTCAAGAGAAATGCAGAGAAGTGCTCTGTAGGCAGACAGGACAAGAGCCTTGGGGAAGCCGATAAGGGAGCTGAAGAAAAAGCGTCTGTACTCTCTGAGTGCTGGATAAGAAACGATAATAAGACGATAATCAATAAAACGATTTATATAAAGTGGATCCAGAAGTTGTAGCCCGTCTCTGCTACAATATTTAGATATTTTTCACCCTGTTGGTGGTTTTACTGAGCAGGTGCCACTTTTGTCATACGTTTCTTTTTAAAACATGTTTAGACTGTTCAGAATACAAATCCAGGCTCTGTCACGTTTGATTGTTGTAATTAAACTTTGTAGGTGGGGAAGGTCAGAAAAGGATCCCATCATTTTGTTTTCCCCTCCTTTACAGTGACGGAGATAACGGCGCAGTGCGCCTGGCTCTGGTGGTAATCAAGTTAAATTATGTCTCTTTGCAAAAATTTTCACAAGAAAACAGAACAGTTAAAAGCAGGGCTTGTGTTGACCGGACAGTTCCCGTATTTGACGGTTTATTTTGATGGAAAAGAATAGAAAGAATTACCCCGACGCATGCAGACGAACTGACATTTTATTCTACGCACATCGCAGATGTAGCTACATCACTCAAGAAAAGATTCCCATCTGAACATCTGAGCTGGACACCGCTCAGCGCAGCTCGCTGTCAGCGCGTACGTAAGGTGCACAGCGAGCTGAAGTTGTGGAGAGGGGCTTGCAGCGCGTCGCAGAACCAGAGCGCATGCGGGAAGATTCCTCCGTTGCAGTCAGGTGTAACGCAACAGATTTTATCCCGCTTGTCGAGGTTCTTTTGGCTGAAGAGGAAGTCCGGATGGCCGGTCCGAGACTCCTCTAGAACGCTTTGAACTAAAGAAAAGGTGGTGTGAAATAGTTTTTATAACTGTCTTATTTTGGGTTACTGGCGAATCAGAATTTGACATTAAAAAGAGGGTTTATACAAACACCACAGAAAACCACGCCTAGCCAGAAACGAAGGATCTGATTGGGTCAGACCAAAGGAAATGTGCCGTGTGACTTTAGCATTACGTGTCTTTTAGTGTCTAGTGCAAATGTCCAGGATTATAATTACTTATAAAATACTACTGATCACAGGATTATAATATCAAGTAATAACATTGTTATTTCACAGACTGATTGAACATTGGGCTCACATTATTATTGGTAATAACAAAGTTGTTTGATTATGTGTTTATGAAGAGAGTTCTTCATCTTTGTCTTGAGCTGTAACTGAGGTGAAGCAGTTCAGATGAGCAGAGTGCATGAAAGACCTTGGCCACTATCTCATGTAGATTAGCCTGTCAGAGACTTTATGTCTCTGCTCGAGCAGACGCAGCAGATCATGACCTTTAGGTCAACAACAGGACATTCATGACGCTACAGCACTGAATTGATCATAAGTCAATTAGCGGATGACAGTGACACCACGCTTTTCTTAAAAAATTATAAACAAATTCCTATTGCTATTGACAAAATAAAGTTATTCTCTGCAGCCTCTGGGCTTAAGCTGAATTTGAAAAAAAAAATGCAATCTACTGGCTGTTCATGACTCCCCTCTAAAAGAAATTTGTACATTCCCATCAATTCAGAAATTAAATATCTAGAAACATATATTTCTAAAGACCAACAATTTGACCTAAGGACAAACATAACTAATAAACTTAATGAAATTAAATCCAAACTAAATATTTGGCTTCAGAGGGATCTCTCCATATTAGGGCACATTTATTTAACCAAAATGGAGAGTATATCTAGATTAGTTTATCCAACCTGTAGTACTGCAATCTCAAACAACATAATTAAAAAAATTAACACCATCAATTTCAACTTCATTTGGAGGAACAAGCCACACTATATCAAGAAGGATCAAATGGTCAAAGAAATTAAAGACGGAGGCTTAAAAGCAATAGATTTTAATTGCCTTAATGGAACACTCAAAATCAATTGGCTAAAACCTTTGCTCAAGAACCAAAACGCTTTCTGGTATTCTATCCCAAATCATATATTTAACAAAATGGGTGGTCTAAAATTTTTACTGTTGTCAGATTTTGATATAAACAAACTGCCCACTAAATTATCAGAGTTCCACAAACAAGTACTAACGTATTGGAAGCTGTTGTATGTAAATAATTATTCCCCTCACTCTTCTTTAATTTGGAACAATAGATATACATTACACCAAAATAGGTCACTATTTAATGAAGATTCGATGAATAGAAAAATATGGTCTGTTGTACACTTGATGAAAGATAATGGTGAACTACTAAGGTACGATGAATTTTGTCTTAAAATATAACTTTCGCCTTCCTAAATCTGATTTTATGAAATTATTAAAAGCACTTCCTAAAGAGGTGGTTTTCCAGTACAGAAACATTATTCAACACCAACCTATAAATCCACAGTATGGCTCTATCTCCATCCTTATTGATAAAAAGTGTACCAACCAATTTATTAGACGGTGTTTTACTGATCAACTATACCCTTGTAAAGTCAACAAGAACAACATCATTTACAAATTTGGTAAAAGATCCATTATTAAACTAAGGACTCTTTATTTAAAACTTCCTATTCAACCTAAAGTCAAAGAAACACATTTTAAAATTGTAAACAATGTCTATCCCTCTATAAGGAACTTCTCAGAAAACGTTTTAACATTGATGATAATTCCTGTACCTTTTGTGAGAAGGATGTCGAAACAACTGATCATATTTTCTTTGAATGCAACAAGACACGGACATTTTGGAACTGTTTTGAAGACTGGATTCAACCTCAAATTGAAATTCCACATCCCATTTCAAAAGATGATGTCACCTTTGGAACTCTCCTTCNAATTAACAATCTAGAATCATATATTTCTAAAGACTAACAATTTGACCTACTGACAAACATAACTAATAGACTTAATGAAATTAAACCCAAACTAAATATTTGGCTGCAGAGGGATCTCTCCAAATTAGGGCACATTTATTTAACCAAAATGGAGAGTATATCTAGATTAGTTTATCCAACCTGTAGTACTGCAATCTCAAACAACATAATTAAAAAAATTAACACCATCAATTTCAACTTCATTTGGAGGAACAAGCCACACTATATCAAGAAGGATCAAATGGTCAAAGAAATTAAAGACGGAGGCTTAAAAGCAATAGATTTTAATTGCCTTAATGGAACACTCAAAATCAATTGGCTAAAACCTTTGCTCAAGAACCAAAACGCTTTCTGGTATTCTATCCCAAATCATATATTTAACAAAATGGGTGGTCTAAAATTTTTACTGTTGTCAGATTTTGATATAAACAAACTGCCCACTAAATTATCAGAGTTCCACAAACAAGTACTAACGTATTGGAAGCTGTTGTATGTAAATAATTATTCCCCTCACTCTTCTTTAATTTGGAACAATAGATCAATCAATCAATCAATCAAAGCTTTATTTATAAAGCGCCTTCCGCAACCCTGTCAGGAAGCCCAAAGCGCTGAACATTGTACAGTTGTATGTAAATATATTGAATAAATCAACAATAAAAGAAATTACATTATTATATACATTACACCAAAATAGGTCACTATTTAATGAAGATTGGATGAATAGAAAAATATGGTCTGTTGTACACTTGATGAAAGATAATGGTGAACTACTAAGGTACGATGAATTTTGTCTTAAAATATAACTTTCGCCTTCCTAAATCTGATTTTATGAAATTATTAAAAGCACTTCCTAAAGAGGTGGTTTTCCAGTACAGAAACATTATTCAACACCAACCTATAAATCCACAGTATGACTCTATCTCCATCCTTATTGATAAAAAGTGTACCAACCAATTTATTAGACGGTGTTTTACTGATTAACTATACCCTTGTAAAGTCAACAAGAACAACATCATTTACAAATTTGGTAAAAGATCCATTATTAAACTAAGGACTCTTTATTTAAAACTTCCTATTCAACCTAAAGTCAAAGAAACACATTTTAAAATTGTAAACAATGTCTATCCCTCTATAAGGAACTTCTCAGAAAACGTTTTAACATTGATGATAATTCCTGTACCTTTTGTGAGAAGGATGTCGAAACAACTGATCATATTTTCTTTGAATGCAACAAGACACGGACATTTTGGAACTGTTTTGAAGACTGGATTCAACCTCAAATTGAAATTCCACATCCCATTTCAAAAGATGATGTCACCTTTGGAACTCTCCTTCAAACAAAGAATTCTGCTGCAGTCTAGTTCTCCGTCTGGCAACATTTTTTATACATAAACAAAAAATACTCAAATCACCCCCTATTTTCAATGCATTTGTAAATGATTTTAATTTGTATCTAAAATCCCTCAAATGTATTAAAGATAACGGATATGAATATATGTATAGACTATTGTGTAATCTTCCTAGAATTGTACAGTAATCCCTTGCATTGTTTATTCTTTTTTCTCCCCCTTTTTACTGCCTGTTCAAATGTCATGTGAATACATTTGCATGCTTGCCTTATTTGTACTGTAAATAAGCTTGTTTTGTAATTAAAAAAAAAGACTTGCATTCATTTTTGCGTTCTTCCGGGGACGACCACGGCCCATCAACACGCAGCTGAATGAAGCGCCTTCCCCCAACTCTCTACCTGCAATTCTCAGCAGGCGTGCTCTTTTCGACACAACACCTGTCCAACCCAGATGGGAGCGCCCCACAAGCAACCGGTTTTCAGCGCAGGGGAACGGAGCTTTTAGTGTTTCATAAACCTAGGCAACTGCTCAGGAGGCAGGCCTAGAGGAGGGAAGAAAATAATTCTGTATACGATTAAATGGAAATAACGTTTAGTTTGTGACAACACAGGAGCTAGTGGAGCTTCAGAGTTAGCCACGCGATGTGTTAGCATGCTACGTAAGCTCGTTTGGCTAAAATTAATAGACAGATAAATCAACTCAGAGATACGGTAAAAATTTATGGATGACATCTTTTCTCTTGATAAGATTAAACATCGGGCAGCTGCAAACCGCAGATCGGTAAGTCGTGTATTCTACTTACTGGAGCTCCAGTCCGTTAACAGGTTCCCGCTGAAACGCAGACCGGAAGTAGAACATAGCCTGCGTATGGCCCCACAGCGCCACCGAGTGGTGACGCACAGTCGGATTAAAGTCTACTCTGATGTTTAATGGGTTAAAAAAGATGCGTACAAGTTGTGTATTATGTGTCTACTGTAGTGCAGCGCAACATTTAGGGAATTTTTTTAATAATGTTATTCTGTTTGTATATGGTAGTTTTTACTCCCATTAATGCTAAAAAAAATCTTTTAAAACTCATTCCTGCTCAAGTAAAAAAGTAAAATTTGTTTTATCCAAAATTGCATTTTTTTTCTTTAGAGGAAAATAAATGAAATGTGAGTTTAAAAGGTGTGAATGAGGAAGAAGACACCAGTGAGCCACGTAGATTTGCACACCTTTCCTTAACATAATCTTTATTGCTGTTTCTTATTGGGTTGAATACAGAGTTTACATCTCTTGACTTTGTGAAACACTGTCATGTTTTCAAACAGCAGAAAAAGGAGAAACTGATGAGAAATTTATGAGACGATTGTGTATTAATGCTTTCAGATTGAGGTCCAGCACACATGCGAGTCGAACGTCCTCCTCGTCTGGGACTAAAGGTTAAAAAGGTTCCAACTAAAACAGAAACGGGCCAGAATCAGAAGTCTGCTCTCAGCCACGTTTACTGGGCCATGACAAGTTCACAGTCAAGTGCTAAATGTAGTGATTGACAGATCTGAATCATCTTTAAAAGAAAATAATAAATCTGAACATTTGACTCAGGAAATAAGAACATGAAGCAATTCAAAAATGGATTTGAGAAAGACCCTGAGAGCGAGATTATATATAATTTCATATTTATATATGTGTGTGTGTAGCACAGGAAGTGATGGAGAGAAGATGAATCATCCATAACTGGATGGATTAGATTAACATGCAAATAAAAACTAACCTAAGTCACCCTTTAACTGAACACAATGGATTTCACAGTTTATATGTATTTATAATTCATAAAGAAAACAATCTCCACCAAACTAAAAATTAACAGAACCAGANGACCCAGACAAACAGGATATCTACATAAAGCTTTTAGGTTCAGGGTTCTTATTGCTAGTCTGAGTCACGCCGACCTGCTCTACGGCAAGCCAGTGAGTCCACAAAACAACCCAGCGCTTCCTCACAACACTTCTGCAGCATTAATGTGAGATTTAATACATGGCTTCTTCTCAAGTCACACACGCACACGGGATCCAAATAAATACGGTTTAAAAAAGTCCATGTGCATTCGAATGGAAGTCCAGTATTTGTATGGCCACACACACACACACACACACACACACACACACACACACAGCGGGCACAGATCTCTAGAAGTATCGAGACTGAAACGGAGAAAGGGCCGGTTCTAATCCACGACCGCCGCTGAGGCTCGTCGGTGTTAGCTAACATTTGTCTTGTTTTGCCTCCAAACCAAAAACGATCAAACTCAAAAATGCCTCTAAATCACTGACAACCCCTCGGCTGGTCAAAAGCAAGTTTATGGAGCTAAACGAAGAAACCAGAGCTAGCCCTTAGCTGTGTAGCTTTTTGCCCTAAACATGTTTAACATCGCTACGAAAGTCTCGTATTATTCACTTTTACTGTTGTGTTGAGGCTCAAGCGTATAGCAGAGAGCTTCAGTCACAGAGCGCTAATCGTAGCTAGCAGTCGTTAGATCGCTAACTGTACCAGTGAAGCTAACGTAAACGGTCAAGACAAACGTGAATTACCGTTTATTCATCTTACTGCTCAATGAACATGTTACGTTTCTAAGTAAATATGTTCAGATCGGACGTTAACACGAAACCTGCTTTCTGCTGTGATTTACTTTTAATCAGTTTTTATTTCAAAGGAGACTTTGAATGTGAAGGCCCCGCCCACAACGAACCACTTCCTGTCCACACAAATAATCTGTTGGCTCCACCTTCAAGAGTCCTGGTACTAGCACTACTATGCCGCTTCGTACATTTTAAACATTGTTTCTACATTTACTAAAATATCTTCATCCAGATTATTCTGACCTACATGCTGAAACCCCGCCCCCTGCAGCTGGTTGGTGGGGGTGTACGATTCGATGTTTACAGCAACAGGGGGAAGTGAGAAACGGAAAAACGGCGTCGTAGTTTGTGTTTCTACAACTTAATCCAAGAGCGATCCTTCCTGAAAAATCTGGTATCCAACCAGACCCAACCAGATCCAACCAGACCCAACCAGACCCAACCAGATCCAACCAGATTGATGGATTTTAAAAATCTCAAAAACTGTGATTACAGAAAAAGGTGTTTAAAAGCACCCAAAGACCCGTAGCTGAGCGTTAACCTGTGGGAAGTGGAGCAAACGTTCCTCCTTTGATGTTACAGTTTGATGTTACTGTGGGCACTACTGCCACCTGGTGGTGTGGAGGAAGTGTCGCACCGTTTTTCCTCAGTGATGGAAGTGATATTAGTAGAGAGGATAAACAGCTTCTGAAGGCGGTTTAAAAATCTGGGTTTGCAGAAAAACATGTTGTAAAACATCTGGGCTGAACCGACCCTTTCTCTCGGCACTGAAGTGCTGGTAGGAGGAGGAGCAGAAGGGCTGGAGGTTAGTGCTGGTCAGAACAGTTCTGACCCGCGGAACAGCAGGAACTTACAGTTCTGATATGAGCCGCTGAGGTTTCATTTGCTTTTGAGGTTATCAGATATAAAACGAGAAAATTATACACGTAGCAAAGTATTCCATTTACCCACACACACACACACACACACTCCCCACCCCTCAGAACCATCTTCCCATTACCATCGGTACCAGCTGGGTCGGTGTCGGTACAGTTAGCCCTTTGTTGTTTATGTGCAGCTAGTTAACTCGGTTCCCACCGACCTAAACCTGGTAACCCGTACGCGTGTCCTCCAGAGTGGCCTATGGTCTCCTTCAGGGACCCGTCTGAGATTAAAGGAGTCTTTTGTTCATTTTTATAGAAACTGATTGTCTCTGAAGCTTCTAATCCCGGACCACTGGCTTTAGTAGAGATGATTCAGAAGAACCTGAAGCTGGTTGGACTGGGACAGGCTGGAACCAACTGGACCACTGATACTAACCCAGTCCAAGGACTGAAGACAAGTAATACTGCCCAGGGAACGCTGGGACACTAACAACTGGATATGTTTGAAGCTAAGCAGCTAGCTGGTGCCGGACCCTCTCTGGTGGGGACTGAGCTAGCGTGTGGACCACTTTCATGGTGAAAGGCAGTAACTTAGCACTTAATGTTCTTCTCAACTAAATCACTCTTCTTTAGCTGCCATCATCCCCACACTCAGCTCTGCTACCTGCATTAGAGGCTACGCTAACGAGCTGGCGCTGGCTAGCTCTGGTTTGGCCCACAGTAGCAAGTCTGCTTTCGAAGGTGCAGCCACGTATCAGCGAGGAAGACGTCGATTTAAGGGCAATGCGCAGAGCCGCCCTGACCGGGCGAAGATTCAGTTAAAGAGTCACAGCTGAGGTAAACTGAATGAGTGTTAGTGGCCGGACATGCTAGCATGCTGGTGTCACTGGAATCAAGCTAAGACAACAGTAGGGGGCGACGGTGACACACACACACACACACACACACTTTCATTTGTTCAGTTACTTAAGAAACACAAATTCCCCGTCCCACACCTAAATATCACCGATAAATCGCACACATGCAGAAGAATAAACACTCCGCCATGATGGCTGCTTAGCCTCTGTCCATGGGATCAGCCAATCAGAGAGGGTCCTGGGGGTCCATAGTGGGATGGGGTCTATTAGAACAAACACTATTTTCACCCTTTCAGAGTTCTTCCTCCAAAGGACGAGCAACAAGATCATGGGGAGAGAGAGAGAGATGGTGTGACGACTGCTCCGTTGTTTCCAGTTACTAAACCAGTAGATTCTGTTGCTGGTGGGACCGGCCTGACCCACCACTTCCTCCAGTCCATGGCCAGGTCATGAAGCTGAGGAGAAGCTGGAGAGCATCAAATGTCCAACCAGCGCCTGTTGGACTGAAGGGTTCTGCTCCAAACGTTTGCTTTCATGTCACAGCATCAGAACCTGGCAGCGGTTCTGTGGAGCCTGGCTGGGATTTCCATGTCCATCGGTCTTCAAGTGTCTCCTACGTTGATCATCAAGTCTCCAAACAAAAGATAGAACAATAATAAATCATCTTTTATTGCTGACTTGTTGATTCCCTCAGAAACAGAATCATAAAAAGCTCTAAAAGTCCGATCCAGACGATGCAGATAAAGATCTAGCAGAAACATCTAAGACTAGTAGTAAGGCACTTCAGGGTTCAGCTGGGCTGCTGCTGGCTGCATGGCACTGGGGGCTGGGGTCACTCCACCCCCACCAGGGGGGGCTCTCCGCTGGGGAGGATATGCTCCAGGGGGGGCTTGGTGTAGAGCTCCAGAACTCCTTCAATAAAGCCTTCTGGAGGTCCATCTGCTGCAGCGCCTCCTGCTGGAGAGCTAGAGGAGGGAGGGGGGTCTTTGGAGGAGTCTGCTGGGGTGTCGCTGGTGGAGGTGCTCTTTGAACCAGCAGCTCCATCAGGCCAGTCTGTAGATGTCTGCTGGGCTATGGGTTCAGCTTCTACTGAAGTGGGTGGTGGTGGAGCAGGTTCCTTCACCTCCTCCTCCTTCAGGTCCTCTTCATCCTCCTCCAGCTCCTTGGACCCGGTGGCGGCGCTCCCACACTCACTTTCATTCTCTGAAGGGGGGCAGGTGGAGGTGGGGGTCGGGGAGTCTCCATCCTCGCTGGCGTCGTCGTTGGCGCCGGAGGAGCCGTCAGCGCCACGGGGCCTCAGGTGGATCCGCTGGTGCCGGACCAGACTGTGCTTCAGGGTGAAGGTCCGCTCACAGGTCTGACACTTGTAGGGCCGCTCACCTGAGGAACGAGAAGCACAACACACCTGTCAGTGTCTGTGTGTGTGTGTGTGCACATGTGTGTGTGTGTGCGTGAGCACGTGCATGTGTGCACGTGTGTGC
>SSNQ01000415.1:419998-428311 GCA_006942095.1 Nothobranchius kuhntae
AAAGAGGACCATCTGTGGGTTCTGGTTAAAGCGATGGGGATGTTCTGACCGGCACTCTCAGGCGAGCCCTCGTCGCCATCTTTCTTCATAATAGCACCGTTGCGTCGCAGAGTTCTGTGAGTGACGCCATGTTTGCGCAGCAGGTGGCGCTCGCAGTTGGACTTGGTGGAGAAGAAGGCATCACAGCGAGGACACGGGAATGGCTTCTGACCTGGAGACGAGACAAGAGCAGGATCAGAGCAGGAAACTTTCGCCAGCTGCTTCTGAAAAATAAACATCTTTTATTTAGACTCTTTGATCTCTGCAGCAGGATTTTACAGATTTAAATGTTTAATAAAGCTTTTCTTTCAATTCAAATCAGAAACAGGAAGTTTCAACCTGTCTGACTGATGGGTTAACATCTGTTTACTACATGTGACTAGTCTCTGATGGGTTAACATCTGTTTACTACATGTGACTAGTCTCTGATGGGTTAACATGTTTACTGTGTGTGACTAGTCTCTGATGGGTTAACATCTGTTTTCTTTGTGTAACTAGTCTCTGATGGGTTAACATGTTTACTGTGTGTGACTAGTCTCTGATGGGTTAACATGTTTACTGTGTGTGACTAGTCTCTGATGGGTCAACCTCTGTTTACTATGTGTAACTAGTCTCTGATGGGTTAACATCTGTTTACTACGTGTGACTATTCTTTGATGGGTTAACATCTGTTTACTACGTGTGACTATTCTCTGATGGGTTAACCTGTTTCCTATATGCGACTAGTCTCTGATGGGTTAACATGTTTTCTACATGTGACTAGTCTCTGATGGGTTAACATCTGTTTTCTTTGTGTAACTAGTCTCTGATGGGTTAACATGTTTTCTACATTCGACTAGTCTCTGATGGGTTAACATGTTTACTACATGTGACTAGTCTCTGATGGGTTAACCTGTTTCCTATATGCGACTAGTCTCTGATGGGTTAACATGTTTACTGTGTGTAACTAGTCTCTGATGGGTTAACATCTGTTTACTACATGTGACTAGTCTCTGATGGGTTAACATCTGTTTACTACATGTGACTAGTCTCTGATGGGTTAACATGCTTACTGTGTGTAACTAGTCTCTGATGGGTTAACATCTGTTTACTACATGTGACGAGTCTCTGATGGGTTAACATGTTTACTATGTGTAACTCGTCTCTGATGGGTTAACATTTGTTTACTACGTGTGACTAGTCTCTGATGGGTTAACATGTTTACTGTGTAACTGGTCTCTGATGGGTCAACCTCTGTTTACTATGTGTAACTAGTCTCTGATGGGTTAATGTAACTAGTCTCTGATGGGTTAACATCTGTTTACTACGTGTGACTATTCTTTGATGGGTTAACATCTGTTTACTACATGTGACTAGTCTCTGATGGGTTAACATGTTTACTGTGTGTAACTAGTCTCTGATGGGTCAACATGTTTACTGTGTGTAACTCGTCTCTGATGGGTCAACCTCTGTTTACTATGTGTAACTACTCTCTGATGGGTCAACCTCTGTTTACTATGTGTAACTAGTCTCTGATGGGTTAACATCTGTTTACTATGTGTGACTAGTCTCTGATGGGTTAACCTGTTTCCTACATGCGACTATTCTCTGATGGGTTAACATGTTTACTGTGTGTAACTAGTCTCTGATGGGTTAACATCTGTTTACTATGTGTAACTCGTCTCTGATGGGTTAACATTTGTTTACTACGTGTGACTAGTCTCTGATGGGTTAACATGTTTACTGTGTAACTGGTCTCTGATGGGTCAACCTCTGTTTACTATGTGTAACTAGTCTCTGATGGGTTAACATCTGTTTACTACGTGTGACTATTCTTTGATGGGTTAACGTCTGTTTACTACATGTGACTAGTCTCTGATGGGTTAACATGTTTACTGTGTGTAACTAGTCTCTGATGGGTCAACATGTTTACTGTGTGTAACTCGTCTCTGATGGGTCAACCTCTGTTTACTATGTGTAACTAGTCTCTGATGGGTTAACATCTGTTTACTACGTGTGACTATTCTTTGATGGGTTAACGTCTGTTTACTACATGTGACTAGTCTCTGATGGGTTAACATGTTTACTGTGTGTAACTAGTCTCTGATGGGTCAACCTCTGTTTACTATGTGTAACTAGTCTCTGATGGGTTAACATCTGTTTACTATGTGTGACTAGTCTCTGATGGGTTAACCTGTTTCCTACATGCGACTATTCTCTGATGGGTTAACATGTTTACTGTGTGTAACTAGTCTCTGATGGGTTAACATCTGTTTACTATGCGTGACTATTCTTTGATGGGTTAACGTCTGTTTACTACATGTGACTAGTCTCTGATGGGTTAACATGTTTACTGTGTGTAACTAGTCTCTGATGGGTCAACATGTTTACTGTGTGTAACTCGTCTCTGATGGGTCAACCTCTGTTTACTATGTGTAACTAGTCTCTGATGGGTTAACATCTGTTTACTATGTGTGACTAGTCTCTGATGGGTTAACCTGTTCCCTACATGCGACTATTCTCTGATGGGTTAACATGTTTACTGTGTGTAACTAGTCTGTGATGGGTTAACATCTGTTTACTATGTGTGACTAGTCTCTGATGGGTTAACCTGTTTCCTACATGCGACTAGTCTCTGATGGGTTAACATCTGTTTACTATGTGTGACTAGTCTCTGATGGGTTAACATCTGTTTCCTACATGCGACTAGTCTCTGATGGGTCAACCTCTGTTTACTATGTGTAAATAGTCTCTGATAGGTTAACATCTGTTTACTATGTGTGACTAGAATCTGATGTGTTAACATCTGTTTACTATGTGTGACTAGTCTGATGGGTTAACCTGTTACCTACATGCGACTAGTCTCTGATGGGTTAACATGTTTACTGTGTGTAACTAGTCTCTGATGGATCAACATGTTTACTGTGTATAACTAGTCTCTGATGGATCAACATGTTTACTGTGTGTAACTTGTCTCTGATGGGTCAACCTCTCTTTACTATGTGTGACTAGTCTCTGATGGGTTAACCTGTTTTCTACGTGCGACTAGTCTCTGGGGGGTCAACCTCTGTGTACTATGTTGAACTAGTCTCTGATGGGTTAACATGTTTACTGTGTGTTACTAGTCTCTGATGGGTCAACCTCTGTTTACTATGTGTAACTAGTCTCTGATGGGTTAACATCTGTTTACTACATGTAACTAGTCTCTGATGGGTTAACCTGTTTTCTACATGCGACTAGTCTCTGATGGGTAAACCTGTTTACTGTGTGCAATTAGTCTCTGATGGGTTAACATGTTTACTGTGTGTAACTAGTCTATGATGGGTTAACATCTGTTTACTACATGTAACTAGTCTATGATGGGTTAACCTGTTTTCTACATGCGACTAGTCTCTGATGGGTAAACCTCTGTTTACTGTGTGCAATTAGTCTCTGATGGGTTAACATGTTTACTGTGTGTAACTAGTCTCTGATGGGTTAACATCTGTTTACCACATGTAACTAGTCTCTGATATGTTAACATCTGTTTACTACATGCGACAAGTCTCTGGGGGGTCAACCTCTGTTTACTATGTTGAACTAGTCTCTGATGGGTCAACCTCTGTTTACTATGTGTAACTAGTCTCTGATGGGTCAACCTCTGTTTACTGTGTGTAACTAGTCTCTGATGGGTTAACATCTGTTTACTACATGCGACTAGTCTTTGGGGGGTCAACCTCTGTTTACTATGTTGAACTAGTCTCTGATGGGTCAACCTCTGTTTACTATGTGTAATTAGTCTCTGATAGGTTAACATCTGTTTACTACATGCGACTAGTCTCTGGGGGGGTCAACCTCTGCTTACTATGTGTAACTAGTCTCTGATGGGTCAACCTCTGTTTACTATGTGTAACTAGTCTCTGATGGGTCAACCTCTGTTTACTATGTGTAACTAGTCTCTGATATGTTAACATCTGTTTACTACATGCGACAAGTCTCTGGGGGGGTCAACCTCTGTTTACTATGTTGAACTAGTCTCTGATGGGTCAACCTCTGTTTACTATGTGTAACTAGTCTCTGATGGGTCAACCTCTGTTTACTGTGTGTAACTAGTCTATGACTACATGCGACTAGTATCTGGGGGGTCAACCTCTGCTTACTATGTGTAACTAGTCTCTGATGGGTCAACCTCTGTTTACTGTGTGTAACTAGTCTCTGATGGATTAACATGTTTACTATGTGTAACTAGTCTCTGATGGGTTCCAACATAGGTTTAGTATGTGTAACTAGTTTCTGGTGGGTTAACATGTTTACTACATGTAACTAATCCCTGATGTAGAAAAGGTGTCTTGGTACCTGTGTGGGTCAACATGTGTCTCTGCAGAGAGCTCATCCAGGGAAAGACTCGGGGACAGAAGGGACAGGTCATCTTCTGGACTGAGTTGGAGTAGGCGTTCTTTTTCCCTTTGGGCTGAGAACCGGTCACGGCCATTGCAGGTGGTTTCCCCTCCTCCTTCACTCTTACCTCCTTCTCTGTTCCGTTGTCTCCTGCTTTTTCTGTGTCTGCAGAAATGGAAGTGGTCCAAGTGAAGCTGAAGCTCATTGTGTGTCTCCACCCTTTCTGTCTCTGTCTCTGTCTCACCTCTCTTTGCTACCAGCTCCGTGCTGGTCTGCAGGTAGGTGCTGAACTTGTTGGTGTCTGTGGTGGCGAGCATCTTCTCCACGCTAGCGAACTCTCCGCTGGATTCCAGGTCGATGTTGCTGCTCAACAGCTTCTCCTTTGCTACCAGAGCTGCCGGCTTCTTCCTCGACCGTCTTCTGTTAGGAGAAGAACAATCAGACGTGACATTTGTTTGCAGCTGCAGTAAACATGAACAGGTGGAAATCTCATACCTGGAGGATCCGTCAGACGCATCTTCGCTCGCCACATCCTGGAGGGCGGAGGGTCCAGGAGCCTCAGCAGTTGAATCCGTCTGACAGGAGGCTCCTGGCGGTGGTTTTCCCTCCAGCAGGCTCTGAGCTGTAGACACAGAGCTGATGATCTGAGCGATGGAGGCCAGAGGAGCCAGCTCCTTCACGGAAGGTGGAGATGATGTGGAAGCAGGTTTGGGCAGCAGAGGCTTGAGGCGGGGGGCTCGAGCTGAGGTGGTGTGAGTGGAGGAAGAGGGAAGCTGGTAGCAGCCCAGCGGTGGGTGAGGCTGCAGAGGCGGGAAGACACTGGCTATCGTCTCATCCTTTAGCAAAGTGGACTCTGTAATGGCACCATCTTTCTCTTCCCCACCCAGATCCCGGCGCTGCCGCTTGCTAGGGATGGATAGGTCGATTGGCTGGTCAAGGGAGGAACAGTCAAAGCTGGGGGAGGAGCTCTCAGATTTGATGTAGGGAGTTCCAACCTGAGCGCAGGGGCTTCGACCTTTAGATGAGAAGTCCAGAGGCTGGTCCAGTTCTACAGGATAACCCGGTTCCTCCACCTTCGGCGTTCGGAGCACCTGACCTGGGTGACTGATCCCGTTCAGTGCCACCTGATTAACCAGGGAAGGGCGAGTGGTGGTGCCAGTGGAGGTAGGCATGAGTGTGGCGATGTGGTCCTCAATCTCCCGCTCCTGGACCTCTGGATGTTGCTTCAGCAGGTGGTGAATGCAGTTCCGTTTAGCCAGAAAGGCGGCGCCGCAGCGGCGGCACTCAAACGGTTTCCTCTGGCAGCCGTTGTGCGTGCGCAGGTGGATTTGCAGGGCGCGGTACGATTTCAGGTCCTCGCCACAGAACCGGCAGGTGGTCTCAGCCCCAGTGCAGCTGGTCTCCGTGTCTTGGGTTGTCGCTGTGATCGACACCGCCATGCTGGCGGTAGTGGTTGAGGTGACATATTTGATGTTCTTTTCGATGTCCTTCCTGGAAGTCTTGGCATGTTTCTTCCTGAGGTGGCGCTCGCAGTTGGCCTTGACAGTGAAGGGGTAATGGCAGACGCGGCACACATACGGCCGCTCACCGCTGTGTGTACGAAGATGGCGGATCAGCGTTGCTTTGTCCGGTGCCACGTAGTCGCAGATGTTGCACTGATGGGGAAGCGTGCCAAGATGAAAGCGCATGTGGGCCTGCAGGACTCCGGAGAAGGCAAACACCTGATCACACAACCGGCACGGGAAAGAGCCCTTCACCCCGCCACTGCTATTTATGCCCGCTTTGGTTCCCACCTTCCTGATGCTAAGCCCCGCCTCCTCCTGAACAGCTGTGGTGGCAGCAGGTGGTGAATCAGACAGCGGCGTGTCCCCCATACACTCTGTATCCATCTGAGCTCCGCCCCCTACCAAGGAGGAGGAATTTTTGAGGAGGGTGTGGGGAGGAGGGGGGAGGCTGGGGCTGATGCAGCCTAGGGAGGCCTGCTGGGAGCTCTGCAGAGGGGGGGGCGTGGTTGTTGTGAGGCTGGAGCGGGGGCTGATGGGAGGTTTGGGCTTTAAAGGAGGCATGGCCTTCTGACCCATAACCAGACCTGGAGGGGACAAATGGTTACTAAGCAACTAGACACAGAACCAGATGGTAAACTGACCAATAGAAACCCACCGTGACCTCCGCTGAACCCCGGAGCTTTGGCCAGGGGAGGGATCTGATTGGGCGATGCAGTCGCCACTTTGAGGATCTGTTGGATATCCGCCAGCTCCATGACCCCAGTTCCACCCGCCTCTCCGGGTTTGACCCCTGATGAGGCAGCGCTGGCTGTGGTGGCGCCCCCTTCAGGCTGCAGCAGGAAGCCAGCTTGGAACGGCTGCAGGGACAACAGGCTCAGGGCCTCCCGCTGGGACAGGCCCTGCAGGGTGGAGCCATCCAGGAGCGGGATGCTCAGAGCCGCCAGTCCTCCAACTCCCAGACCCAACATGGGAACCAACCCCTCCGACAGGCAGGAGGACGCTGGCTCAAGGGGCAAGCTGGAGGACGACGGCTCCACGTGGATGACCTTGATGCTGTCCAGGTGGGCCTGATGGATCTCATCATCAGTAGGACCAGTCTCCACCTGATGTTTAAACACAGCAACCATCAGAACCTTTACAGGAGATGGTTCTGGTCTTAAAGTCGTGAAAGCAGTCTAAACCGACCAACATACCTTTGAAATGTGCTTAAGGCCCAGAAATCCCAGGAAGCCTTGCTGCTCTGACGGTAGATCTTCATCTAACTGGTCACCATCTCCAATCTCAGCAGCTTTATCTCCATTCTCCTTCAGCTTCTCCTCAGCTCCTTCTGGGTCAGAGGGTGTGACTGAGTGGGAGGTGGTTTTATGGAGGTCCAGGGCAGAGCGCAGGGGGAAGGCCTTATCGCAGCCGTCACAGACGAAGCGGTGGAACTTACTGATGCAGCGCCGCAGGTTGGTCTCACACCACACCTGAAGGAGGACAAGAGATCAGAACTTAGGACCAGCAGGTGACCCTGTAGGGGCCAGCTGATGAAACACCCAAAACTTATTTACATTTACAATAAAAGGGTTAAATGACAATAACAAAGACAGTAAGATGATCCTCAATTATGATTTGTTAAATAAAGGTTTTTAGCTCTGATATAAAAGATTCTAAGTAGACGCTTCGTTAACATCTACAGGTGAGCTGTTCCAAACAGCTGCATCACCTGGTTTTGAAATTGTACAAGGCACTTTCAAAATCCTACGGTCTGCCGACCTGAGTGACCTAACTGGTACATGAAGGATAAGCATGTCAGCTATGACCCCACTGGGACTAGGTGATGACCCCACTAGGACTAGATGATGACCCCACTGGGACTAGGTGATGACCCCACTAGGACTAGGTGATGACCCCACTGGGACAAGGGGATGACCCCACTAGGACTAGGTGATGACTCCACTGGGACTAGGTGATGACCCCACTGGGACTAGGTGATGACCCCACTGGGACTAGGTGATGACCCCACTAGTACTAGGTGATGACCCCACTGGGACAAGGGGATGACCCCACTAGGACTAGGTGATGACCCCACTGGGACTAGATGATGACCCCACTGGGACTAGATGATGACCCCACTAGGACTAGGTGATGACCCCACTAGGACTAGGTGATGACCCCACTAGGACTAGGTGATGACCCCACTAGGACTAGGTGATGACCCCACTAGGACTAGGTGATGACACCACTAGGACTAGGTGATGACCCCACTGGGACTAGGTGATGACCCCACTGGGACTAGGTGATGACCCCACTAGGACTAGGTGATGACCCCACTGGGACTAGGTGATGACCCCACTGGGACTAGGTGATGACCCCACTGGGACTAGATGATGACCCCACTAGGACTAGATGATGACCCCACTAGGACTAG
>SSNQ01000415.1:481742-486742 GCA_006942095.1 Nothobranchius kuhntae
AGCTGGGATGTAGCTGGGATGTGGCTGGGATGTGGCTGGGATGTGGCTGGGATGTAGCTGGGATAACACCTTTTCCCATTATCATAATAACATCAGGTAATCATAGGTTTAAATGTTATCTTCTGAACAGAGTTCAGGTCGAAACAACCTCCAGGTGTGTTCAGGTGAGGGAGTAAAGGACCAATGGCTCCCCCTAGGGGTCATTTTGTGGTTCAGCAAAGATGTCATGAGTGAGCGCGCCCCCTGGTGGCCGTTCGCAGCAACACATGAATAAAACGTTCAGTTTGAAATCTGCTTTATTGTTCATACATGAAATCAGTTCAGTTCAGAGGCAGTCAGGAAGAAATCTCACCACAGAAGCTGTTTTAATTCAGAGGTTTGTTCCAGTCATCAGGTGAAGGGGCGGGGCCTGGGTCTGACGGCTCTTCTGATTGGTTCCTGCTCCTGTCCTTCACAATAAACGTCTGGATTTGATTTTTAAAGGGTTTTAACCTGATAAAACTTTGAAAAAAAAGTCAGATTTTACTGGATTTTTGTAAAATTTGTACAAATAAAGTCTGAGTTTTTATTTTCAGTTTTAATTATTTAAAAACTTTATTTAAATCTAAAACTTAAAGATGCTGTGCTACATGTTTCCATTAGAAGAAAACATGGTCTTCGTTTTAACAATAAAAGTGTTTGTTTACAACAAAGCTTTACTGTAACAGTTACTGAAGCAGCATCTTCCACTGATCTGGTTTGATTTCATGTTTGATGAATTTATGAATAAGTGAAAAATGAAAGCTTTATTAAAGGGACTCAAACTAAATAAACTGAAGGAAAAACCTTCTAATCTGAGGGAGAAAATAAGAATAAAATCATTATTTCTGCTTTAAAGTGATTTGGAAAAGGAAAGCGATGATTATTGTTGTGATTCTTGGGATGTTTACTGCAGGATGCGAACTTCCACCATGGAGGTCGCCTGAAACAGAAAAACAATAAAGCTGATGTAAGCCTTTAATTCAGCCGCGGGCGTTCCCACGTCAGACCAGATCAGATGCCTGCTGTACGAGAAAACCAGAATACACATAACTCATAAATATTCAGGTCCTTTTTCAGCCGGTGTTTGATTTTATTTGGTTTTTGGTCTTTTGAAGAAACTTCTGAATTTTTTAGCCTCTTTAAACCCAAATAATTCATCCAGGGTTAGGGTCCTGCAGCCGTTTTAACCGGTACAAGACAGTCTTATCTGTGAACCTCCTGATGGGCCAACGAGGTGAACTCTGGGAACATGGAAACGTTGGAGAAGATGGAGAAGATGCTCATGAAGCACTGGGTGAGTACCTCTGGTAGGTTCTGGCAGTCCAGCAGAGCCACTATGGTTCTGATTCCTGGCTTCCGGGGGATGAACCTCACCTTCTGGGAGACCTCAGCGAATGGGCCGATGGTGCTGAAACACAGAGATCCATGAGTGGCGCCGCCTGCTGGTGGGTCAGCTGACACTGGGTGGAGGTTACCTGTAGTTGAACACTCTGGTGTCCATCAGACCAGCTCCCTCGATCATCATCTTGGCGTTGTGGAGCATCATGTTCAGGGTGTTCCTGAAGGAGACGGTGACATACATCTCCCGGTTCAGCTGGGGTTGTCCACTCAGCTAAAACAAGAAAACCAGGGGTCAGGGTCAAGGTCGCGCTCAGGGCGGACATGACAGGTCTTCTTCTCTCTCACCCTTCATTAAGAGGAGACCCTACCAGAGACAAAGTGTTCTGAACAACATGGTTCCTAGGATTCGCCCATCAGGTGGAGGTTGAGAAATGTGTCTGTAGACACCTTCATGCTAATGCTGTTGATCAAATGGGGCCTAAACTACAGCCTTGAGGACCTCCCATTCAAATCTCCATCTTTCAAAGTGGACTTTAATCTTCTGGCTACATGCTCCTAGTGTCTGAAACCTGCTCAGCTGTTGGTGAATGTCGGACCTGGCAAACGGTTCATTAACTCTCGTTAAACCAATAATCTGTGATGTCCAGGTGAACGGTGTGGAGCGTACCACGATGCTGACTGGAGGGGGCTTCAGGCTGACCACCTTCACCTGAGACGTGGTCTCCGTGTCCGACTTTCCGGTCACGACGATGTGCAGGTAGGCCTTGGAGCCCATGTACTTGATGTAGTCCTGAGGTTTGACCTCAAACACGGCGCTGTTGTCTGGAACACACACCTGGTGTTACCTCTGGGAACACACACACACACACACACACACACACACACACACACACACACACACACACACACACTCCAGCTGCTCACTGTGGAAGGCCTCCAGCTGAAGGGTGAAGTCCTCCATCCAGAACTTCTCTGATACGACTCCAGTGTAGTAGACCATGGAGACCTCTATGTGGGCTTTCGCGGTCTTATGGAGCTCACTTTGGTTGTAGAAGGTCACCAGGATCCTCACAGGCTGCCCGACGGGAGTCTGGATGGGAGGACATCCTAGATAAGCTTCATTTACCGGTTTAACTCCAGCTGCTCATCATCAGGACCACCTTTGATCCTCTAACCTTCTAGATGTCTTTAATGTCCCAATAAAGAAAATTCTGACGTTTCAAAGAATGAATTCAGCCTTCTTTTAAAAAACTTTCCACATGTTCCAGAATGCAACTTGATGAAACTTTAAGCTGAACCTGTTTTTCACCAAGTTCAAATCTGTTATCTCTAAATTTCTACATCCTGTGACGTTATTTACACGTTTTCCTGCGGCACAAGCAACACCTTTGTTTAGTTTGATCCTTGATGGATACGTCACCGATTCAGATGTTATGTCAAGGGTCAGCTTCCCAGCAGGAACGTCGGAGTGATCCCGCTGACAGCCGTACTGTTCGGCCCGAGCCATGGACTGCTTGTCCTGAGGACTGCCTGCAGACATGGATCATCGCTGCGCTTCAGGACCTTCACCATCAGACTGGTGCTGTCATACGAGCGATCAGCTGTTACCTTCAGGATACTTGTAGTTGTGTGTGATGTCCTCAGGAGACCAGCTGCCCACAGCTTTGGTGTACATGAGGATTCCAGTATAAGCTGTGTCCACCCGGAACGGAGTCATGTTGCCATAACGATCACTTTTCAAGTATATTACATCACTGTTCACCTGAGAGGCACAAAACAAGACACTGGGTGGGTTCCAGTTTGAATCTCCAAATAAGACATTTGTAAATTGGACCAGTGGTGGCTCGTCCACAGGGGGCGCTAGGGCACCACCCTCTCTTATGTGAATGGAGTTAAAATTTTAAAAAGTATATTAAACAATAACATTTATTTACTATAAATGAGTCAGCTTTGCCTAACTGTGTGTACCTATTTCACCAGCTGTCTCTCATTAAACAGACTCACTAATATCACGCCTGGGGCTCGGATAAGCGCCCCTGAGCTGTAGCTGGAACAGCCAATCATGTCTGGTTGCTAGGGAGAACTGGAGAATTTTAAACCATGAAGTGAATGTCTCTGGGGTGCTTTAGCTGCAGCTAGCTAACTGGATCTCCTTTCCCCTCTCTCTCTCTCTCACTCCCACTGTTGACTTCTATAGATAGAGCTTAAATCACCCTGTTGCTGGAAGATGTGTTTGTTCTCATTTTATATAATTATAATGTCCAAAACAGAATTTCTAATTCAGTTCTCTGTATTAGTGCCACCTACTGGTGGAACTGAGTATAACTCTGAGGAGTGCCGTTTTGAGCAGATTATTAATCCAGACCCGCAGGCTGGAGACTGGAAACTGAAACAAACGAATGTCAAAATAAAATGTGAATAAGAACAAAAATATAAATTATTGACTGCAGTTGCTCTTTAAGGCTCACACAACAGACTTGTGTATTTGTTGAGTATTGTTCTAGTTTGTTTTATGTGTACATTTGATAATTGACCTCATGCCAAATGCTTTGGAGAAGGGAAATAAATTCCTTCCGAATTCCTCCTGAATAACTTGAACCCTGGACATCTACAGAAGCATGGGATTTCATTTAAATAATCACATCATTCCATGTAGCAACCCTGAGATTTAGGAGATTGAAGCTAATCAGACTCGTTTTCAGCTCAAATTAGCCATTAGCACAGACTAGTTGTTAGCTAAAACGAGCCATTAGAACAGACTGGCTGTAAGCTAAAATTAGCCATTAGCTCAGACTAGTTGTTAGCTAAAACTAGCCATTAGCTCAGACTAGTTGTTGGCTAAAACTAGCCATTAGCTCAGATTAGCTGATTGTCTCTAAAGACACTGGGACCTGGAAAACTTGGGTTCCTGGTTTGTCTAACCTCAGCAAAGACGAAGCCAGAGTCAAACGGGTAACACAGGTCACCCTCTTTGACAGCAGCAATGGCAGCTGGACCACAGCGGAAGTAACCTTCAGCACAAAAAGAAACTTGTCAATCAGCCATTTGTGTTCTGTCTTTTAGTTTTTGTCTGTTTTACCATCGCTGGTTTCTTGGGGCGTGGCGTCCACCACCTGCCAGCCGGAGTATTGGGTAGGTAAATCTGAACGTTTCATGAAGGCTTCATTCCAGCAGTGGTAGTTCCTGCGGAGGGGCCAGATCAGCTCAGGTTGATTATTAGTGTCAACATATAAAAAAAAAAACTGGATGAAAAAAAGTTGTTGTTTAGGTTATGGGTAAGTAAATCTTAATTAGATTTATTAGGTTCTCATTTGTAATCAGGCTGCTCGGACCAACCAGATGGAGTCTCTGGTGTTGCGTCGGTCTGGTGAGCCATCGGCTTTGAAGATCAGTTCGATCTTCAGGTTTCCGTTGTTATCGTGGGCTGAGTTGAAGTTGGTGATGAGTCTGGTTGGAATGCCGAGGCAGCGAAGGACTAAAGGGACAGAAACAACAGTTTGTTTGTTTCCTGGATGTCCTAAATGGAAACCTGACCAGAGCAGGGTCTTACAGGTGTTCAGGACTGCGGCGTAAACCCAACACTGGGCAAACGACACAGGCGCACCAGTGTTGTGGTACTGGAGCAGAATTGCAGAACT
>SSNQ01000415.1:491742-494101 GCA_006942095.1 Nothobranchius kuhntae
CAGTAGCTGAAGTCCATCAGGAAACATTTTCCTTTCAGCCTAAAGACCCGAACCAGCTGGGTCAACAGGCCCGTTTCCATCATCAGGACCATCAGGACCATCAGAACCATCAGGACCGTTACGTCCCCGACATGAGATGGTAAAATGTGAAGGATGGGGATAACATAAAAACCGGCGGAGGAGTTTAAAATGGGTTTATTTGTACAAAAAGGTATTAAAAACACAAACAGATGGCGAGCATTATCAAGATAACGCTAAACAGAAATACTCTAAAAGGTTAACATCAAAAGAGCAGTTACCAACATTAAAAACACCCGGTTAACACTTATGTTAAAGGTTTTACTGGAACGGACGGTGTTTAAAAACGAAGTTAACCTTTAAAACCAACGAACACCGTCAACACTAGGTGACATGCACAAAAGATCCATGTGGATCACTCAGTTAAAACTCTTCGACTCAAAGGGGCTGAAAACAAAACGAGGCCTGGAGGCAGCAGAACCGCTGCACTGCTGCCTCCCAGGCTGCTGAAGGCGCAGCCCTTTCATCCCAGGTGTGGCTCATCAGGAGGATTCAGCTCAGCTGTGCTCCTCAGCAGCCTGGAAGAGAGGAGGAGGAGGAGGAGGAGGGGCGGTGTCCAGTCAATCACCAGAGCTGGGTGATCCTGGCTGCTTTTTCCCTCTTCAGGCTGGCAGCCGTGACAAGGACCATCAGAACCATCCGGACCATCAGAACCATCAGGACCATGCGTGTGACCTGTGACCCAAAAGGAACCAAGGAGTACCTCAGCTGGGGTGGGTATTAGGAATGGTCTGGTAGAGTCACTGGGCGGGGCTTGTGGTTAACTCCCGCTGATTGGTTATAACAGAAGGAAATGACATCGGCCCACGTCGCCACAGAAACGGCGTCGGTGAAGCAGAATGGAAGGAAAAGAAAATCAGCAGCTTCACCGTTAAACGTCACTGAAAACCGGAGTCCCCCCGACGACGTCCCTCACGCCGCTGCACGTCACAGAGCGCCATTCAAAACAATGCTTATTGCTCCTGAGGAGGTCTCGCTGCTCCTGAGGAGGTCTCGCTGCTCCCGAGGAGGTCTCGCTGCTCCCGAGGAGGTCCCGCTGCTCCCGAGGAGGTCCCGCTGCTCCCGAGGAGGTCACGCTGCTCCCGAGGAGATCCCGCTGCTCCCGAGGAGGTCCCGCTGCTCCCGAGGAGGTCACGCTGCTCCTGAGGAGGTCTCGCTGCACCTGAGGAGGTCTCGCTGCTCCTGAGGAGGTCTCGCTGCACCTGAGGAGGTCTCGCTGCACCTGAGGAGGTCTCGCTGCTCCTGAGGAGGTCTCGCTGCTCCTGAGGAGGTCTCGCTGCACCTGAGGAGGTCTCGCTGCACCTGAGGAGGTCTCGCTGCTCCTGAGGAGGTCACGCTGCTCCTGACAAACACCTGAGCTGAGCAGATAAAAGCTGCAGTCAGCAGCAGATTGTTACTGAATCTTCAGCAGAAGGTTGCTCTTTGATCCAGAACCGTTTCACTTCGTCTTTAAAAGATTTACATAGAAAAGTTTGTACAAACCAACAAACGAGCTTTAGAGACACAAAGAAGTAATAATACTACTTACTAGTAGTTCACGGAGAGTACCAGTACTGGTTGAGTAGTATTTTATTGACGATGATGATGATGATGATGATGATGATGACGACAATGATGATGATGATGACAATGATGATGATGATGATGATGATGATGATGATGACAATGATGATGATGATGATGATGACAATGATGATGATGATGACAATGATGATGATGATGACGATGATGATGATGACAATGATGATGAAGATGATGATGATGATGAAGAAATGTTCCCTCAGGTTTAAACTGAAAACAAGGAAACCAGTTAAAACAGCTGTAGAGTCACATGCTGGCCACCAGGGGGCAGCATCAACCAATAGATGAACTGTAAAGCGGTCCTTTGGGGTCAGGGTCAAACACTCTGAAAGGTCAAAGGTCAGTTCTCTCATATGTAGGAGTCACGAATCAACAGAATTCAGTTAATCAACTGAATAAAGAAACCCACTGGTTCTGGTTCTGCGTCGTGCTGCTGAAGGACGAGCAGCTCAAATCAAAGAAAGCACACACGGCAAGTCTATCCATCCGTGGTGCCCGTGGTCTTCGGGGCAGCAACCCCCACACTGGAGGAGTGGTTAAGCAGATCCCAGAAAAAAAACACGTGATATATATAACAAAATGGTTCTCCCACCTGTAGACCTGTAGACCTGTAGACCTGTAGACCTGCAGACCTGTAGACCTGCAGACCTGTAGACCTGCAGACCTGTAGACCTGTAGACCTGTAGACCTGTAGACCTGT
>SSNQ01000415.1:544005-546505 GCA_006942095.1 Nothobranchius kuhntae
AATACGACAAGAACCAGAATCTACCGGCCTTCACGGGACGATGGTGGCGCTGGAGTTCAGTGCTCGCCCCGCCAGTCTGTGGCTGTCGTTGTGTCCTTGGGCAAGACACTTAGCCCACCTCGCCTGCTGGTGCTGGTCAGAAGGACCGGTGGTGTCTGTGTCAGCGCGCCCCAGGGCAGCTGTCGCTACAGTGCAGCTCATCATCACCAGGGCTCCAGAGGAGCTCCCTCTGTAAACACCGAGAACCACCTCAGCTGACTCCAGTAGTACCAGCAAGAACCATTCCTGTGTTCTGTTCGCTGCCGTCGAGAGGGTAACTAAACCCCCAACACAGTTACTGCTTTATTCCCTAATGTCCGGTGTTTTTCCCAAATCCCTGGAAACGTGGGTCAGGGTTACCCCTTCTAAAGAAAAGGAAACTGGTTTCCTTAGTGATGAATAGTTATTATTACGACCCACCTCTAACCTCCCTTCATTGGGAAAATGATTGAAAGTGCAGTTTTGATCCAGATGAACAGATTTTTGGAGACAAACGACCTGCTGGATGGTTTCCAGTCAGGCTTCAGACAACACCGCAGCAGCGGGACCGCACTGACTAACACACAGACACCCCATAAAAACATAAATATATAACAAAACTGTCTTAAAATAGAAGCAAATAAATCATAGAGAATAATTAGCTAAAAGCTAAGCTAAAAAGGCGAGTCTTAAGCCTAATTCCATGCTTTTGTTCTTTTTAAACACAGAAACAGTTTTGTTTACCTGTTTTTTTTAACCATTCGTGGTTAAACAAAACAGGTAAACAAAACTGTTTCTGTGTTTAAAAAGAACGAAAGCATGGAATTAGAACCACGACACAGCAAGAACACACCTAAGAGTCCTAAGCCTGCTCAGGTCCTACACAACATCAGAGTTGGGCCTCGGACAATAAAGTTTGCTGAATGAAATGTTGTCCAACAAATTATTGACGATAAACAATATTATTGTCAACATTATCGAGACCCAAATAAGTTATGTAATGTTAATATTATATCATAATAGTGCAAGGACACCCTTTAAAATGCAACAATAACCTTTATTTAACATTGGGATGTCCAGAACCAGAACTTCTAAATAAAGAAATAAAACAAACAAATAAAATAAAATCAAAAAGGATTCTTACTCTCACAATAAAATAGACTCTCTCTCTCTGAACGATACACACATCGGCTTCTCCAGGTTCAGCCACACCCGCACTGCAGCAATGATGATGACCTGTGTTAGCATAGCGCAACCTCCCAAAGCGCTTCACAACACACTCATTCACTCACTCACTCATGATAATAACAGAGCTGGACATTTATATCGAGGCTGGAAAAATTAATGACTTCATTTTCATCTATTGTATGATTAACTGATCATCGTCCCAGCCCTAACCCTCTATCACCTAGCAACTGGCCCCTAAACTCACTCTGTCAGTGTGTGTGTGTGCGTGTGTGTGTGTGTGTGCGTGTCGCCTACTGTCCATCTGCTACAACACCAGGAAACATGATGAGTGTTTATCGTGACTCACAAATGCACTCAGTTGCCTCCTCCTCCTCCTCCTTCATCACTCCTTTTAAAGAGCTGACCATGTGACCGGAATCACGACGAGGTTCAGCAGAACGCTTCACACCTGATCTGGGGTCAGGTTCTGGCTCTTTGGGACAACAAACTGATCATGGAGTAAAAAGAGGAAACGTTTTAGGCCTGATGCTGCGAACCTGAGGGTGGACGGGTGACGCGTAGGAGACCACAGCTGGTTTAACGGGACAGGAAGCACGTTTGTTAAACCCTATCTTGGCTGTGATTGGCTGTTCCATTTGGACCCTCCTACAGAGCAGAAGGAAACGAAGTCCACCTTGCGTGATGTTCACGCCTTCATAACCTGTTTAGGGTTAGGAGTGCGCCTCTAGCCAATCACAGGCAAGACCAGACCTGGATCCGGTCGTCGGTGTGATCTTCAACAGGCGCTAGTAGCTTATGCACGAGTGTCACCACAGTATTGATCTATTTACTCAGTATTCACACTCATTAATACACACCTGATCACAGTTAACGCACCAATGAGCGAACCTGTTATATAATTTGTAGACGAACGTACGAGCCTCATGGGATAAAACTCCACCTGCGGTCTTCTGTTGATCCCTCGCTGCTGCTTCAGGGTTCTCTGTCCCAGGAGGACCAGGGTGACATCACTGCGTCAGCTCATCAGTCCTGAAGGGTAAACTACATGAGTGTGAACAGAAAGCAGGTGTGGAACTGATTCTGATGAACACAGAAACACACCTGAGAGCAGCTAAAGGCTCCAGTCCTGCAGGTTTACGGATTACCTGCTCACCTGGACAGAGCTTTCATTTAAACCAGGTGTGTTGGAGAAGGTAACACCTGGTTCATTAGCCATGCTTCCGTGGCATCAGCAGCTCTTCATCTCGTTATGGCGGTGAATAATTCAGACGCCCTGGTGGCATTTCCCTGCTGC
>SSNQ01000415.1:565444-570444 GCA_006942095.1 Nothobranchius kuhntae
CAAACCAGCGCTCCTGGTGTTGAATCTGTGGCGCCGAGCCAGAACTTCCATTCCACTCCGTCGCTCCAGCGCTCCACTTCCCTGTCCATCCCAGCACTGAACTTTAAAGGGACTTTGCGGAGTTTTGAATTTTTATGCTCGCGACTGCCCCCTCAGGCCAAAAGCGTAATGGCAGCTTCAATAGTAGGCTCGTGCACGAGGCGCGCATGCTGTACGTGCACACTCCTTAACGAAAATAACAGCTGAGACAGTCCCGTGTGTGTGTGTGTGTGTGTGTGTGTGTGTGGCCCGGAGGACAGAGGACAGGAGAACGTGCAGCTAATTAATTAAATAATGTGGTTCTGTACCTTTCTCTTCAGCACAGCCGACAAAGGTTTATGATGGGTCAGTCCTCCTGCATGCTCAGATCATTCCCTTCCCTTGCTGGAAAAATTGTTCCAAAATGAAAGTTGAACCCACATCTTTTTATCTGTGAATTCAATGCCGTTCGGCGAGTCTCAAATAAAAATTTGGGCGTCTTACTGTAAAAAAAACCCATTAATGTAAAAAAGAAACTCTAAATAAACTATGTTCACATCCAGAATCGAACCCAGGTCTTCTGCATGAGAGTCCGATGTCTTACTAGGTGAGCTAAACATCAGCAACAGCCATAGCCTCTGTAACATTTATATCCTTGATGACAGCTGAAACAACGTCAAACCAAAGAACGGTTCGGAGTGAAAATGGCTATTTTGTTGCTAATTAGCAGGAAACATCTAGAAGAAAGTTCTACAGAAAGTAGCTAAGGGTCCTCAGAAATGTAGCTAGCTTTGTCACTAGGCGTTAGGAACAGCGACAAAGTGGCACTGCCTCTCTCTCTGCTGCTAAAGCTACGGATAGCAAATGCTACGGGCGATGCCTGAGCGTGAACGCGCATGAAGCAGCCTGCTCGACCCGAGCATCTCTCTTTTTCTGTGATTTTACAGAAAAACAGGCAATCCCAGTAAAAATGCCAGGGCTCATTCTACAGGACCAGGGCATTGCAGGAGAACGTATGAAGAAGACATTTATTATTTCTACACATGTTCTGGCTGTCACACTTCCATAATGCACCTTTAAGGACTCAGGGGCTACTGCCCCCTCAAACATGACCTCTAGGGAACAGCAGGATAAAAATGAGACCACTTCCCTGTTTCCTGATCCTAGTCTACTCTCACCTGAAGACCTTTCAGAGTAAGAGCTCAATCAGGAAACCAGCTGATCCATCAGCCCGAGTTTGTGACAGAACCGGTTAGAACCAGTTAGAAGAGAAGCTCGTTGCCCGGGGGCTCCCCGCATGAGCTACATCTGTCACCATTAGTGGAGCCAAACAGACCATTGGCAGCCTCCAGAGGCTCCTCCCACCCCCAACGCCCTGATTTACAGATGGAGACACAAGCGCCAGCTGAGCGGCAGAAGGACGAGCTTCAGAGCCAAACATCAACAGGAAGGAGAACAAACGTTAGTTTAGCAGGTGAACAGCAGCTAACCGTAAACCCCAACCGGGTCAGGAACTACACCCGACGTTTTAGTGAAGATACCGCCGCATCACCTGTGAATGAATGAATGAATGAATGAATGAATGAGGGTTATGGGAGCAGCTTCATTGCTCCTGAATTACTTATGAGTTAAACATAAATTATGTAGTGACTAGTAACCAGGCAACAACTGGGATTATCCTGCTGGTGATGGATCGATACGCTGGGGAGAGTGTGTGTGTGTGTGTGTGTGTGTGTGTGTGTGTGTGTGTGTGTGTGTGTGTGTGTAAATACATGTCTGAGGTGAAAGTAAGAGAATCTGAAACCATCTGGTATCAAATGTTTGTGAGAAGATCCGTTTGTTGGGTAGATGGAACAATTTAACGTATTCATTCTCGATTTCATCTCCGACTCCTCCTGCTCCTCCGACTCCTCCTGCTCCTCCGACTCCTCCTGGTCCTCCGACTCCTCCTGGTCCTCCCGACTCCTCCTGGTCCTCCCACTCCTCCTGGTCCTCCGACTCCTCCTGCTCCTCCGACTCCTCCTGCTCCTCCTGGTCCTCCCGACTCCTCCTGGTCCTGAGTCAGAAACATGACCCAGAACCTGAGATGGGTTCTTCAGTACTTCGATGTAAATCGGACCGAACAGAAACTTTAGATCTGGTGAATCTTCGGATCGTTCGAATATTCAGCAGATTTATTTAAAGTTGTGAATAAATGAAATCCAACGCCGCTGACTCAGCAACAGGTTTTATTTGGGAACATGACTCAGCGATTCCAGGTTCTGCTCTGATGCAGTGAAATAAAGACGAGGGCAGGAATCATCACTTCCTGTCTGGATTTAGATCCAGGCTGGAACGTGACTCATGCTTCCAGATGTCCTGGTCCTGCTGACAGACTCAGAGCTTCAGCGCCTGCTCCGGATGGATCCACCTGTCCCTAGAAGCCTGCAGCAGGTGTGTGAGCGCGGTCACACGGCAGAGATCCGCTGGTAATTACAGCTGGATTACTGGGAAGTGGCCGGGATTTGGTGAGGTGAAGCAGCCTGATCCTGTGCTTAGTGGAGGCTCGGACCATTTCTCACCAGCCTCTGAGACCAGGAGGGTCTGATGAGGTCAGAGCTCCTCCGCGCTGTCTGCTATTCTGATTCAGGTGAACATCAGAGATCAGGCTCATCTACTGAGATCTGGGAATAACGTCATATTCCTGTTGGAAAACCAGAGAAGACATAATGCTTCCCACGCCGAGCCACGCTGGAGCAGAATTCTTCGTTTTATTTATAATATTCTCACAGAACCAAACCAAACCCGTTCATCAGCTGCCAGGAGGTCCAGGCTGGACCTCCTCCTGATTTCAGCCGAGCTCCGTTCAGACGGCTCATCCTGATGTTGACTTCCTAAGGAGACGCAAAGATGGCTGACGCCCAGAAAAACGACATCAGCTGATTTAATCTGAGGTTTTATCCGAGCGTAAAACGCTCAGAGGAACTTGGATCTGGTTCTGCTCTCCTGAGGAGCATCCTGGGCTCTTTACTCCACTCCAGGAGTCCATTTGACCCGGTTCTGGCTCCATCAGGCCCAGTGTTCTCATTAAAAATGGGACAAACGGGACCGCAGACTGGATAATGAGACACGAAGCTTCAGCCAACAGAAGGGAAATCCCCCAAACTCACCTTTACTGGTGTGTGTGTGTGTGTGTGTGTGTGTGTGTGTGTGTGTGTGTGTGTGTGTGTGTGCGCGTGTGTGTGTGTGAGATGGCAGTCTGCCTCTCCATCTGTCAGAAAACAGAACGTCAGACTTTATTTCTGCTGCAGGTAAGACAGAACTCTGACCTCAGCGTGTCACCTGGACTTCCTGCAGGTACACGCTACAATCCTGTGAGTGGTTACCATGGTAACACAGAGGCTGGAGCATGAATATGCAGATAAATAAGGCCAGGGTCTAGGCGTTGTTGTTGTTGGCGTGGTCTGTTTACTTTAGTCCTCCTGTCCCACCGCCTGCTCAGCTCCTGGACCTGACTGGTGTCCTGATGGCCCGGGTCGGCTGGGTTTACTTCCTGGAATTGTCTCAGATTTTATGAATAAATGTTGTTATTTGGAGAGTGACCATGAACCTTTATTTCCTGGTTTATTAGTGTGACCCAGTTTACTACTGGTTTATCTCTGATGAATGCTGAACTCGTCTGACCTCTGTGACCTCTGTGACCTCTGTGACCTCAATCATCAGGAAGAACCCAGGACCTCAGGAGTCTCTGAAAGGTTTGAATCGCTCTCGAATGTCTTCTATATCCTGTCCAGTCTAGGCCCGGTCTAAACCCAGTCTGGATCTGGTCTGGGCCCAGTCTAGGCCCAGTTTAAACCCAGTCTGGATCTGGTCTGGACCCAGTCTAGACCCGGTCTAGACCCAGTCTGGATCTGGTCTGGGCCCAGTCTAGACCCGGTCTAAACCCAGTCTGGATCTGGTCTGGGCCCAGTCTAGGCCCGGTCTAAACCCAGTCTGGATCTGGTCTGGACCCAGTCTAGACCCGGTCTAGACCCAGTCTGGATCTGGTCTGGACCCAGTCTAGACCCGGTCTAAACCCAGTCTGGATCTGGTCTGGACCCAGTCTAGACCCGGTCTAGACCCAGTCTGGATCTGGTCTGGGCCCAGTCTAGACCCGGTCTAGACCCAGTCTGGATCTGGTCTGGGTCCAGTCTAGGCCCGGTCTAAACCCAGTCTGGATCTGGTCTGGGACAAGTCTAGGCCCGGTCTAGGCCCGGTCTGGATCTGGTCTGGGCCCAGTCTAGGCCCGGTCTAGACCCAGTCTGGATCTGGTCTGGGTCCAGTCTAGGCCCGGTCTAAACCCAGTCTGGATCTGGTCTGGGACAAGTCTAGGCCCGGTCTAAACCCAGTCTGGATCTGGTCTGGGACAAGTCTAGGCCCGGTCTAGACCCAGTCTGGATCTGGTCTGGCTCCAGTCTAGGCCCGGTCTAAACCCAGTCTGGATCTGGTCTGGGCCCGGTCTAGACCCAGTCTGGATCTGGTCTGGGCCCAGTCTAGGCCCGGTCTAAACCCAGTCTGGATCTGGTCTGGGCCCAGTCTAGACCCGGTCTAGACCCAGTCTGGATCTGGTCTGGGCCCAGTCTAGACCCGGTCTAGACCCAGTCTGGATCTGGTCTGGGCCCAGTCTGGATCTGGTCTGGGCCCAGTCTAGGTTAGTTTCTGAGTCGAGTGTCAGATGAACCAGTAGGAGGGCTAGGGTTGTGACACATTTGTTCAATACTTGATTAGTTTACACACACACACACACACACACACACACACACACACACACACACACACACACACACACACACACACACACACACACACACACACACACACACACACACTTCAGCATCCTGTCGACAGCTTTAGGGACAGGATATTTATGGGGTTGGGTGTGACTAATTCCTGGATGAATTCCTCTGATGAGCCTGAGGCTTCAGTCACGAGGAACCACGGCTGGGTAGGACAGGACACGCGCT
>SSNQ01000415.1:575444-580444 GCA_006942095.1 Nothobranchius kuhntae
TGAACATGAAACAGGATCTATTTTTATCAGCTACGTCTATTTTTAGCAGAAGCAGGACGGCGCTCTGCAGAGCTCACTTACAGCACGGTAATCTTCTGGGTGTGTGTGTGTGTGTGTGTGTCTAAGTGTGTGTGTGTGTGTCTAAGTGTGTGTGTGTCTGTGTGTGTGTGTCTGTGTGTGTGTGTGTGTGTGTCTGTGTGTGTGTGTGTGTGTGTGTACAAGTCTGTGTGTGTGTGTGTGTGTGTGTGTGTGTGTGTGTGTAAACGTGTGTGTATGCACGTGTGTGTGTGTGTGTGTGTGTGTGTGTGTGTGTGTGTGTGTGTGTGTGTGTGTGTGTGTGTGTGTGTGTGTGTGTGTGTGTGTGTGTGTGTGTGTGTGTGTGTATGCACGTGTGTGTGTGTGTACGTGTGTGTGTGTGTAAGTGTTTGGGGGGGGGGGTCCAGTCTAATAAACAGAACCCCCAAACGGATCCACCGGATCTCTGGGAGATAAAATGAAACTGATGGTTTTAAACCTGACTGGGTCATGTGACACAGATGATGTCATCATGAACATCGTAAACAACCACCGAATCAGGAGAACGTTTTCATCCTGGTTTCACCGAGTGTCTCAGGTTCTGGTAGGACCGGCGTTTATGGGCTGACATCACCTCCATCGACCCGTACGCACGAAAACAAACGCTGTCCACCGGGGGGGGGCTGTGGCAGCATAATCGGTTTATTGGTAGTAAGTTCCCTCTAGCTCAGGTGTCACCAACTCCAGTCCTCGAGGGCTACCATCCTGCTAGTTTTCTGTTTCCTGCTCCGCCACACCTGAATGGACTCATTTCATCCTCTCCTGAACTCTGCACAGGTGTGTTAGTTACTCGTTCCTTTCAATCAGGTGTGTAGCAGCAAAGAAACAGGATGGTGGCCCTCCAGGACAGGTTGGTGACACCTGAGCTATATCTATTGCTACTTAAAAACTGCAAAATGAAGTACTAAAGTACTTTTAGTTGTTAGGATTTAAAACATAAGTACAGCTGAACAAGTACAAAAGTATCAGAAGTAAAGTTTTACTGCAAAGTACTGAAGACAGAATCTCATAATTAAGTATGTTTACATTACTGCACATGGAGGATGCTACCCCAGTCTGAGTCAGGTGACTCCACCCCTTCTGGTCGGTAAGAGCACCACCAACCTACTCGCCTTTTCCTTTTATACATACAGAAAATACCAACACGGACAAATAGATGCGTTTTTGATATCTCGCCCACCCCTAGACTCCGCCCACCCCCAGACTCCGCCCACCACTCGCTCCCCAGCTGTGTTTAGTCCTCACTGACGGGTCTGGGTGAAGCTTCATGTTTGCTTTCTTAGAAACAGAAAACAAAGAAGAAAAATGGGGATTTGTCTAAAATCATAGATCATCTATTAAAGCACCTTCTCACACGTATCGTGCCCAAAGTTCTCCACGTGATGCGAGTAAAAAGACAAAAAATCATAAAACCGTCTCATACCCAGACAGCAGCAGGAGAGACAATAAAACTAGACTCACCCCAGCTCCTATGAGAAGGTCGAAGAAGAACAACGCCTCTTTAATCCAACGACGGAGCCGGCCTCACCTCCAGCGGGAGACCATTCCATAATTTAGGTCGGAGAAATGAAAAGCCCGCTCTCCTCTGGTGGAACTTCCAAAATGCCCGACGTAAGGATCTAAGAGGCCGTGACGGGATGTATGGGTAGGAGGCATGGTGGTGCGGTTCCCAGCAGTGACTTCTACTACCAGTAGAAAGCCAGCGCAGGCGTTCCAGCATGGGAGTGACACGACTCCTTCTTCTGGCCCCCTCAGGAACCTAGCCACTGAATTTTGGACTTTTGTTGTCTGGATCTGGAAGCTTGGTTAATTCCAGCATGAAGAGAATGACAATAATCCAGACATGAAGTCATGAATGCGTGTTTCTGAATGGTCATGTGACAGAAAGGGTTTAAGCAGCGCAGGTGAAAAAAGCAGGATCCACCACACCCAGACTGGTCAGCAAGTCTCTCTAGGGACAAAACCATCATGGTGCTAAAACGCAGGCGCTGCTGAAACGTCCTAAACTCAAATTACCAGCAGAGGAAGAGAAATAATCCAGGAAGATTAATAACAAACGTTTCTGTGAAAACTCATAAATTATTACTCAGAGCATTTTTATCCAGAATGTGTAATTATTATTATTGATCATCTATTTATGATCGATGGAGAGGTTTGTTTATCCACCGGTCAGCTGCCCCCCCCACACACACACACACACACCAACATGCTGCCTGTTATGGAGGCAGCGGGTCGGGCTGAGATGGATCGCTGCACAAACAAATGTTTGTTCTGCCCTTCATAAACCCAGGAGACACACACACACACACACACACACACGCACGCACACACACACACACACACACACACACACACACACACACACACAGAGAATACGTAGAATTCGACACCAGTGTAAACTCCATCTCTTTGCTCACACGCTCATTTGTCGGTCAGGGCGTGTGTGTGTGTGTGTGTGTGTGTGTGTGTGTGCGTGCGTGCGTGCGTGTGTCTACCAGCTGTTTACCAATGATTATGCTGACAGGATGGATGAAATGTAATGTTGAAAATTGAAAACTGATATGGAGCAACTATACTAGTTAGAGAGGATGGATGGATGATGGAGGGATGGATGAAGGAGGGATGGATGAAGGAGGGATGGATGATGAGGGGATGGATAAAGGAGGGAAGAATGATGGAGGGGATGGATGAAGGAGGGATGGATGATGAGGGGATGGATGAAGGAGGGATGGATGAGGGGAGGGATGGATGGAAGATGAGGGGATGGAGGGATGATGGAGGGATGGATGAAGGAGGGATGGATGATGAGGGGATGGATGAAGGAGGGATGGATGATGAGGGGATGGATGATGGAGGGATGGACGATGAGGGGATGGATAGATGAAGGAGGGAAGAATGATGGAGGGATGGATGAAGGAGGGATGGATGATGAGGGATGGATGGAAGATGAGGGGAGGGATGGATGATGGAGGATGGATGATAGAGGGATGGATGGATGGATGATGGAGGGATGGATGATGGAGGGATGGATGATGGAGGGATGGATGATGGAGGGATGGATGATGAGGGGAGGGATGGGTGGATGAAGGATGGAAGAATGATGGAGGGATGGAAGATGAGGGGATGGATGGATGAAGAAGGGATGGATGATGGAGGGATGGATGATGGAGGGATGGATGGAAGATGAGGGGAGGGATGGATGATGGATGATAGAGGGATGGATGGATGGATGATGGAGGGATGGATGATGGAGGGATGGATGATGGAGGGATGGATGATAGAGGGATGGATGATGGATGATGGAGGGATGGATGATGGAGGGATGGAGGGAAGATGAGGGGAGGGATGGATGATGGAGGGATGGATGGAAGATGAGGGGATGGATGGATGATGGAGGGATGGATGAAGGAGGGATGGATGATGGGGGGAGGGATGGGTGGATGAAGGATGGAAGAATGATGGAGGGATGGATGATGAGGGGATGGATGAAGGAGGGATGGATGAGGGGAGGGATGGATGGAAGATGAGGGGATGGAGGGATGATGGAGGGATGGATGAAGGAGGGATGGATGATGAGGGGATGGATGATGGAGGGATGGACGATGAGGGGATGGATAGATGAAGGAGGGAAGAATGATGGAGGGATGGATGAAGGAGGGATGGATGATGAGGGGATGGATGAAGGAGGGAAGAATGATGGAGGGGATGGATGAGGAGGGATGGATGAAGGAGGGATGGATGAAAGAGGGATGGATGGATGGATGATGGAGGGATGGATGATGGAGGGATGGATGGAAGATGAGGGGAGGGATGGATGATAGAGGGATGGATGGAAGATGAGGGGATGGATGGATGATAGAGGGATGGATGGAAGATGAGGGGATGGATGGATGATGGAGGGATGGATTTAAGATGAGGGGATGGATGGATGATGGAGGGATGGATGAAGGAGGGATGGATGATGGAGGGATGGAGGGAAGATGAGGGGAGGGATGGATGATGGAGGGATGGATGGATGATGGAGGGATGGATGATGGAGGGGATGGATGAAGGAGGGATGGATGATGAGGGGATGGATAGATGAAGGAGGGAAGAATGATGGAGGGATGGATGAAGGAGGGATGGATGATGAGGGGATGGATGGAAGATGAGGGGATGGATGGATGAAGAGGGATGGATGAAGGAGGGATGGATGATGGAGGGATGGATGATAGAGGGATGGAGGGAAGATGAGGGGAGGGATGGATGATGGAGGGATGGATGGAAGAAGAAGGGATGGATGATGATGGAGGGATGGATGATGGAGGGATGGATGGATGGATGATGGAGGGAAGAATGATGGATGGATGGATGATGGAGGGATGGACAATGAGGGGAGGGATGGATGAAGGAGGGAAGAATGATGGAGGGATGGATGGAAGATGAGGAGATGGATGGATGGATGATGGAGGGATGGACAATGAGGGGAGGGATGGATGAAGGAGGGAAGAATGATGGAGGGATGGATGGAAGATGAGGAGATGGATGGATGATGGAGGGATGGGCGATGGAGGGATGGAGGATGAAGAAAACAAAGGATGCAAAAGGAAGTCTAAACAAAAACAGGAAGTGACTCAAAGGCACAAAGCAAAAGAAGGAGGGATTCTGATGGATGGGTGGAGAAAAGAAGCTGTCAATTAGCAAAAAGAGGTCAGAGGTCACCACAAGGAGGCGTGGCTTTACAAGCCTGAAAACACAACAAGGATGGAGATTCACTGTGCTTTTATCCTCCATCTGCTTCATCCCTCCATCCTGAGGCAGGACAGAAAGATGACAAAGGAGAGTGAGAGGAGAGAGGGATTAAACTGCTGACTCATCAGAAAAAAGGAGGAGAAAGAAATGAGTGGAAGCCAAGAGGAGGTGGCAGACGAGGTTTAATGAGAGAT
>SSNQ01000415.1:582944-588358 GCA_006942095.1 Nothobranchius kuhntae
GTGCTTTCATTGGTCGGTTGCAGACAGGAGTGGTAGGTTTCCAGCAGGCCTGTAGACTCGTTTGAGTCTTTGGTCGTGAGACGGCTCATGAAGCTGTCGCAGAGCCGGTCAGACTGGACGACCACAGATAAGAAAATCACCGGGTTACACGATCATGCTCCCGACGAGGGACCGGGCTAAGGCGGCCGCAAACCGCGGTGTGATCCGGGCTTTAGTCGTTGTGTGGGGTGGAGGAACCAAACTCATTAATCAGATGTCTGATGGCATCTCGGTGCCACCGGGGGTAGCTGGTGAGCAACACTGGTGCACCTAAGTAACCGAACAACACCATAAACCACTTCCTTTAGATCAGAGCGACACAAACACTCGTCAGGCCCAGAGAGCAAAGCAAACCAGTGCAGACCTACATTACCCACAATGCCTTGTGTAAATGGCATCTGCTTTAACAGGTTTTACTGGGGAGCAACCGGTTCTCTTTATAGGGTGGTTCTGAATCAGAATCACACCAGACTAGCTGTTAGCTCATCAGTTCTGAAGGCTGTAAACTCTATTTCTCAGAACAGAGGCTGTTCAGGAAGCAGGTCGTCTATAACTCCTTCTATAAGCACCTTCCAGAGGAACAGAGGCCACAAGCCAACCACCAGCTGACATGAGCACCGGGCCTATGTTGGTGTTCCTGAGAAGAAGTTAGGCTGCTTGTGTTCTGAGGCGTCACACCTGAGACGCAGCTTCCTGTTCCTCTGCACCTGAGCATCAGTTTAACCTCCCACTGCCTCAGGAAGGGCTCACGCAGAACCGGCACCGGGGCAGGAAGCAGCCGGCAGCGCTCTGCCTCCCCAGGAGTCCTGGAGCCGGGAATTTCAGTCACGCCTCAGTGATGGGATGGATTTAACCGAGTGCACGAAAACACACACACACACACACACACAGCGATCCTCCTCCTGCTCTGCAGCTCCTCCTGGTGGTGGGGCTGGCAGATGCAGCTCTAACTTCACCTGCTGCTCATTTCTAAATCAAACCAACACAAACAGCAGCTCGGCCCGGTTCTGATCCGGTTACGCCGGGTTCTTCCAGCAGCAGGTACATGAGGCTCAGCCAGCATCAGTGTGTGTGATGAACAGAAAGCTAAACCTAACCCTGTAGACATCAATGACATTCAGGTAGAACAGGTGAGCAAGCCCCGCCCCCCAGGTAGAGTCTCCAGTAGAAACATGAACCAGAAGCTAGATGAGTCACAGGAAGCTGGACCTTTCCCGCCTGCACTGGTTTCATTCAGAACGCTCGTGTCCCGGCTGGTTTACACAACCTGTTAGATGGAGGCCGGAGACGGGACCAGAACCATCAGGCTGACGCGTTCACGGCTCCGGCCACACTGTAGCACTCACATCTGGAACGTGTCAGCAGGAACACACACTCGGAGCGGGAGTTTGATCCACCGCTCTCCGCCTTTTAAAGCATGTATTATTGATCGGAACAAGCAGCGGTGAAGCGGCGCGCCGCCGCTGCTTGTTCAAGGGCAAAGCAGCAAGTCGGCCACTTAGCAGGCTGACAGCAGAGGAGCAGGAGGCTCGGGGAGGAGGAACCAGCTGACAGCAGAGGAGCAGGAGGCTCGGGGAGGAGGAACCAGCTGACAGCAGAGGAGCAGGAGGCTCGGGGAGGAGGAACCAGCTGACAGCAGAGGAGCAGGAGGCTCGGGGAGGAGGAACCAGCTGGCTGCAGAGGAGCAGGAGGCTCGGGGAGGAGGAACCAGCTGGCTGCAGAGGAGCAGGAGGCTCGGGGAGGAGGAACCAGCTGACAGCAGAGGAGCAGGAGGCTCGGGGAGGAGGAACCAGCTGGCTGCAGAGGAGCAGGAGGCTCGGGGAGGAGGAACCAGCTGACAGCAGAGGAGCAGGTCAGGCTGTTCCATCGTTGCAGACAGGAAGTCAGCAGGTAACTTCCTGTCTGAGACGTTTAACGCCACAAAACAGCAAATCACTGAGACTAACAAAAGCTAGGAGTCTCCTCCTCCTGCTCCTCCTCCTCCTCCTCCTCCTCCTATGTTCTGTATGAATCCTCTCTAAAGACACATGCAGCTCTTCAGGTCCCTGATCCATCTCACAGAGACGGCTTGGTTCTGTTTCCAGGTCAGCATGCACTTCACCTCATCGTCCAGCACACGGACAAATCTGACCTGAGTTCAGCAGCTTCTGCTCCATCACTCCACAGCCCAGAACCTCCATCCAGTCGCCCTGGAAACGGACCTCCATCTCAAAGGACGGGTGGGTGAAGGGGAAGTAGCAGTCGACCCACCGGACCTCCACACCTGACGGAACACAGGAGCTTGATAAAGCCTGATGGTGTCAGCTGAACCCAGAACATCCTGCCAGTCTTACCTGAGCCAAATAGGTGAGTGACGAGTCGGGTCAGAGTGTGTTTCAGGTCAAACTCCACCAGCTTCACCGCCTCCAGGGTGTGCTCCTCCTGTTTCTGTGGAGTCCGACGGCCTCCTGGCTCAAACAGGGCCAGCTCCTCTCCTCTCTGGACCTTAGAGAACAGCTGGACACACAGCGGACCCGATCAGAACCACCATCACAGATGTGGATTTTACAGTTATCAGTAAAATGCATTAAAAAATCATCTAGATCTGCTGCACCATCTGATGCCACCAGGTGGCAGCGCAGGGGAGTTTATGTCTGCATTTCACTCAATATAATTAAATCTCTTCTAAATGAGACTTTAATAACACAGAAGCCTGGTTCTGTTTGGGTCGAACCTCATGGTTGGAGAAGAGTCGGACCCCCTCCATCTGGTGGAAGACCGGGTAGTGGCTAGCATCGACCTCATCTCGTCGGTAAACATCTCCCGCCAAAAGGAACGCGTCCAGACCCGACCTGACCAGTTCCGTCTGGTGGGCAGACGTGTGAGCGCGGAGCATCGTGTTTCTGAAGAAAACCATTTGAGAGGCTTCAAACAAAACTAAAAGCACCTGCTGGGATAACGGCAGGAAACAAGACTCTTTATAAGCAGGAATTCACACACTTCCTGTTTCCGTTAAAGGGAATCTCAGCTATTAGGACAAGGTTATGAAAAACGCCTTTACCTGTTAGCCCCTGTTCACAGAAATACTTTATGTACTTTAGGACAGATGATGGCTAATCTCAGCTAACAGCTAGTCTGAGTTTATGACTAGTCTCAGCTGACAGCTAGTCTGAGTTTATGACTAATCTCAGCTAACAGCTAGTCTGAGTTTATGGCTAGTCTGAGCTAACAGCTAGTCTGAGTTTATGGCTAATCTCAGCTAACAGCTAGTCTGAGTTTATGACTAGTCTCAGCTAACAGCTAGTCTGAGTTTATGACTAGTCTGAGCTAACAGCTAGTCTGAGTTTATGGCTAGTCTGAGCTAACAGCAAGTCTGAGTTTATGACTAGTCTGAGCTAACAGCTAGTCTGAGTTTATGACTAATCTCAGCTAACAGCTAGTCTGAGTATATGACTAGTCTGAGCTAACAGCTAGTCTGAGTTTATGACTAGTCTGAGCTAACAGCAAGTCTGAGTTTATGGCTAATCTCAGCTAACAGCTAGTCTGAGTTTATGACTAGTCTGAGCTAACAGCAAGTCTGAGTTTATGACTAGTCTGAGCTAACAGCAAGTCTGAGTTTATGGCTATCTCAGCTAACAGCTAGTCTGAGTTTATGACTAGTCTCAGCTAACAGCTAGTCTGAGTTTATGACTAGTCTGAGCTAACAGCTAGTCTGAGTTTATGACTAGTCTGAGCTAACACCAAGTCTGAGTTTATGACTAGTCTCAGCTGACAGCTAGTCTGAGTTTATGACTAATCTCAGCTAACAGCTAGTCTGAGTTTATGGCTAGTCTGAGCTAACAGCTAGTCTGAGTTTATGGCTAATCTCAGCTAACAGCTAGTCTGATTTTATGACTAGTCTGAGCTAACAGCTAGTCTGAGTTTATGACTAGTCTGAGCTAACAGCAAGTCTGAGTTTATGGCTAATCTCAGCTAACAGCTAGTCTGAGTTTATGACTAGTCTGAGCTAACAGCTAGTCTGAGTTTATGACTAGTCTGAGCTAACAGCTAGTCTGAGTTTATGACTAGTCTCAGCTGACAGCTAGTCTGAGTTTATGACTAATCTCAGCTAACAGCTAGTCTGAGTTTATGGCTAGTCTGAGCTAACAGCTAGTCTGAGTTTATGGCTAATCTCAGCTAACAGCTAGTCTGAGTTTATGACTAGTCTCAGCTAACAGCTAGTCTGAGTTTATGACTAGTCTGAGCTAACAGCTAGTCTGAGTTTATGACTAGTCTGAGCTAACACCAAGTCTGAGTTTATGGCTATCTCAGCTAACAGCTAGTCTGAGTTTATGACTAGTCTCAGCTAACAGCTAGTCTGAGTTTATGGCTAGTCTGAGCTAACAGCAAGTCTGACTTCATGGCTAATCTCAGCTAACAGCTAGTCTGATTTTATGACTAGTCTGAGCTAACAGCTAGTCTGAGTTTATGACTAGTCTGAGCTAACAGCAAGTCTGAGTTTATGGCTAATCTCAGCTAACAGCTAGTCTGAGTTTATGACTAGTCTGAGCTAACAGCTAGTCTGAGTTTATGACTAGTCTGAGCTAACAGCAAGTCTGAGTTTATGGCTAGTCTGAGCTAACAGCAAGTCTGAGTTTATGGCTAATCTCAGTTAACAACTAGTCTGAGTTTATGACTACCCTTACGAAAAAGAAGTATACTTTAAGTATCTAATTTCAAGTATACTTAAGTGTACAGAAGTTTATTTGCATACTTGTTCTTAAAGTTTACTTAGAAGTATACTCCTTGGGACTAAATTGGGCCACTAAAAGTATACTTGAAGTATACTACAAGTATACTTCAAAGTAATAATTTAAGTTTATTTGTAGTGTACTTCTGATATAATTGAGTATACTTTTCTCTTTGAAAGTATACTTAAAGTAACCTCACAAGTGTACTTGGAGTGTACTTCAGATATAATTGAGTATACTTTTCTCCTTGAAAGTATACTTATAAGTTTACTTGTAGTGTACTTCTGATATAATTGAGTATACTTTTCTCCTTGGAAGTATACTTAAAAGTAACAATATAAGTTTACTTGTAGTGTACTCCTGATATAGTTGAGTATACTTTTCTCCTTGAAAGTATACTTATAAGTTTACTTGTAGTGTACTTCTGATATAATTGAGTATACTTTTCTCCTTGGAAGTATACTTAAAAGTAACAATATAAGTTTACTTGTAGTGTACTCCTGATATAGTTGAGTATACTTTTCTCCTTGAAAGTATACTTATAAGTTTACTTGTAGTGTACTTCTGATATAATTGAGTATACTTTTCTCCTTGGAAGTATACTTAAAAGTAACAATATAAGTTTACTTGTAGTGTACTCCTGATATAGTTGAGTATACTTTTCTC
>SSNQ01000415.1:588398-593398 GCA_006942095.1 Nothobranchius kuhntae
TGACTAGTCTGAGCTAACAGCTAGTCTGAGTTTATGACTAGTCTGAGCTAACAGCTAGTCTGAGTTTATGACTAGTCTGAGCTAACAGCTAGTCTGAGTTTATGACTAGTCTGAGCTAACAGCTAGTCTGAGTTTTTGACTAGTCTGAGCTAACAGCTAGTCTGAGTTTATGACTAGTCTGAGCTAACAGCTAGTCTGAGTTTTTGACTAGTCTGAGCTAACAGCTAGTCTGAGTTTATGACTAGTCTGAGCTAACAGCTAGTCTGAGTTTTTGACTAGTCTGAGCTAACAGCTAGACTGAGCTAACTGTATAGTTGACCTTATAGCATCCACCATTAGCATGTGAACGCCCCCTTCAGCGCCCATAAACTTTCCTCACCTCCTAAGTGGTCTGAAAGCCCCGCTGACGAACGAGCTAAGTTGTCTTTTCTGTAAATCCTGAATGTTTCTACTAAAAGACCTCCTGATGTGAATTATGTACCATCATAGTAAAAGTCACCATGTTTAAAAATCAACCTTTCTTCTTCATTTTCTCTTTTCCTTGCATTGTTTTTAGTCACTACGTTTTTTTATTTTCCTGATTTTTATACATTTAAGAATCTTTTTATTTATTTTAGTTATAAAAGATTGTTTCTTCTCCTTTTTATGAATGAAGTTAAAGATTTATGAACATATAAAATCTGAGTTTTCATTTAGAGTTTAAACAAACTTAACACTTATTATTTCATGTAAACACGAGTGATCCTAATAAAGCTGAATGACATCATCACCTTCTCCCGTCATTAATATAGAATAGTTTACCAAACCTTCAGAGGAAAGCAGAAAAGACTCACCTGTTCAGGTAATAGTTGTCTCCTCGTTTCCTGCTGGGGTGGTCGGGGGGGATCAGCAAGCTGTTAATCAAACACCCACACAAAAAGATTTTAGCTAAAACAAAAAAACCTGCAGCAGCAGAAACTTTTAACCTTGTGAACGGTTTTTAGTCTGAAGGACAACACGGAGGTCCTGACCTGTCAAAGTTCTGCTCCACCGACACCACCGGACTCAGGTTATCATGAACGGAGAAGAGAGGGTTCCCTGAGCGGGTGATGAAGGAGCTGTGGAGGAACAATTGTCAGGAGAATCCAGCACAAGGAAGCTTTGTTCATCCTGGAATGTGAAACTGAAGTTTTTCTAAAAGTCTTTGGCCTTAGGAAGAAAATTTAAATATGAGAAGCTTCATCAGGTCATTCTAACGTCACCCCAACAGACCAGAACCATCAGGTTCACGTCTGAAGAACCAAAACTCCCCATGGAACTCAGCTGAGGCCGACCCAGTTGTGAGTCGGCTGTTGTGTAATTCAGCTCCATGAAGACACACCTGGAGCAACAGAAGTCAGGTGATCAGGTCTGAAGCTCTCAGGTGTCCTGCTGCTTCCAGAGCTCCCGCTCCAACGAGGACGGAGGTTCAGGACCCGAGAAATGCTAGAATCATTAAGCAGCGCCGGCCCAGAGCTCAACTAGCTCTATCACACACACACACACACACACACGCACGCACACACGCACGCACGCACACACGCACGCACACGCACACACACGCACGCACACACACACACCACCTGGCCTTCTCTCTCATTCCAGACACCTGGATCATGTTTTTGGGTAAAAGTCACTCACATCCCATAATGAGCAGTCTGCAGAACACCATGCTTCCTGTAGAAGCAGAGACGATTTGCTACCCTAAGTGGACGTGTGCCACCTAGAAGACGTTTGCGGGAACTGCAGCAGCAACACTACCAGAAGTCACGAGCTCTAAGAGCTGATTGGCTGCTGAGTCACACCTGACCTACCTGTAAAAGTGAGCTCTGATTCGCTCCTTGATCAGCCACAGAGGATGATGATGCTGGTTGTGAAGGTTGCGGCCCACCTTTGCCAGGATCTTCGCAGTGATGTTGGTGAAGTCATCCCGTGGGTAGGAGTGGCCTAACACCTCCACTGACTCCTGACCAATCACAGGCTGGGGTGTGTGGCCTACAGTGGTGAGTCGTCGGTGTGATGCCAAACAGCCGTTGAGCAAGAACTTCGACAGAAGGCCATGACTGAGAGTTTGAGTCTGAGGGAAGGGGAGGAGCGATGGGCGAGGCATCATGGCTGGTCCATAGAGCTAGAACAGAGCAGACATTTTATTTATTCTTTATTCAACAGGAAGTTAGTTCCCTTTCAGATTAAAACCTCGTTTTCAAGGGAGTCCTGGCCAAATGTTCATAAACTGTTATATGAGAACATCACGCTGGTTCTAGGTGGTTCCTGTGAAACTACTTCCTGTCCCAAGGTTCTGTTAGAGGAGAAGATATCTGAAGGGTGACAGATCAACCAGGATCAAAGTCTGGTCCAGGCAGCCGGTGGGTTGGGGGCGGTCCTACCTCAGGGGGAGGAGCTCAGGTACATCTGGGTCTTGGGTATTAGTAAGAGGAGGGAGTAGAACTGCTGGGTCAGCTGTAGAGGGAGGGGAGGAGCTTGGAGAAGAGCTGCTGCTCCTCTATGTGGAGGTGAGCCTGTTGAGGTGGTTCAGGCTTCAGTTAGGATGTCTCCTGGAAGACCCAGGACATGCTGGAGGGACCATATCTCCAGGCTGGTCTTGGGGCCCCATCAGAAGAGCTAGAAAAGGGGGGACTGGGGTCCACAGAGCCTGACCTTCACAGAGGAGCCTTCAGAGATCCTTGTAACGTGAGGAAGTATGAGTTTTCTGTGCCAAAGGTCGTATTTGCCCGGCTGGGTCAGAGCTGGGTCACGCAGCACTTTCACCCACAGATTAAGACCTGAGCCGACAGCAAGTCTGAAGGACTCCACAACATCCAACACCTGCAGCTTCAGAAGAAGGACTTCTCCACAGTCTAGTCATAATAAAAGAGTCTTAAACTTCCTTTATTTTTGTTAAATAATCATTTGATCACTTTGCTCATTATAAATGTATTTTAATCAAATGAATGATTATTGTGCTTTGGGTAATCATAATGAACTATAATGAATCAGCAGTGGCGGCTGGCCAGTAGAGGGCGATAGGGCGCCGCCCTCCCAGTTTCCCCAGTGTTTTTAATTTTTATTTAAATAAATAAATAAAATTAACAATAATCACATATTCTAAGTTAATTGTGTGTTTTGTAACAAAAATAAATCATATATATATATTTCTATATTGGTCTCTGCCAAGCTCTGCCGAGCGGTGGAGGCTGTGGGCTGTTTTTCAATCGCCCAAACAAGACGGGACCAGCTGTCCAATTGCTGACAAGAAAATCAAAGGGTAGGAATGGGAATGTATCCAATCAGCGTCGACGTTGTTTCAGAACGTTTCAGAAGCATGATGGGCGATGGAGCTACCGCCAAGGCTTTCGTTGCTGTTCGGTAGAACTCGGAGAGTCTCAACTCCAGCACGTTTTTGGTCGTGACTCGTGACGGTCGTGACGCAGACGTAATAGACATGGACGCCGCCGGTGACTACAACCAGCATGGATACCGGATCTCAGCAGCCACTGAATTCAGTTCGGTCTCTTCTCCAGTATCCGTTCGAGAGGAGAACTATGGTGGAAAAACTTAATGTCAAAGAGCTTGGACCAGATCAGCCCGACGTAAAGATAAGCCAGCAGGAGGAGGAGAGAGGTAAACTGTACACACGAGGCTTCTGGGAAGGCTTGGCTAGCTGGATGCAATCACGCTAATGCGTTATTTTGCTTTCCGTGTTTGTTATTCAAAACGACTGGGACAGATGAGGCATGGATTGAGTCAGGAGTTACGGACATGAAACATTTTTCTGAGAAGGTGAAGAAACACGAGTCATCCCGGGCACACATGGACAACACGGTGAAGCTAGCTATGCTAGGCAGAGCTAACATTGCCATGCAGCTCGAGACGAGCACAGGCTTGCAGTGAAGAAACACAATGAAGAAGTGGATCAGAACCGGCACATTTTGTCCAAGAGAGAGATGTCAACACAGTGTATGAGCACAAGGATGACCTCCTCAGATGTTCCCAGATGATCAGAGACTCGGATGACTTTGATCCAGTCACTGAGAGAGAGGCAGGAGGCTTTGTGAGAATGCTGGAGGAAGAAGATTTCGGCTTTCTGCTGGCATTGTCACAAGATCATGCCACATGTGGACATGCTGTTCAACCAGCTGCAGAAGAGGAACATTGACTCTGTCTCCATCACAGGGTCACCCAGAGCTTCACCAACAGCATGCAAAAGATCAGGTACATACTTGTTTATTTAATATTATTGTGATTAAATTCTCCAGTATGTTAGTTTCACAAACGGTAATGTGGATGTGGACCATATATGGTCGTGTTATTTTATGTGCAATTTAATGCAGTATTTTTCAACCTCGGTCTGCAAGGCAGCGTGCCAATAGTCAGACACACGTGGATTAATCCCTTTGTCCAGTGATGTAAGACAGGAAATAAAAGAGCTGTGCTTAATTCAGGAAATAGTGAAGTTGTGCACAAAGCTCAGAAAGCACAAGTTTGTTTTAAAAAAATAGCACAGCCCCACCACAAATATTTTTCACCAGCCGCCACTGTGAATCAGTACTTAATTAAATAATGTTTTTGAAGATGTTTAGCAAAGACCTTCACACTTCTCACACAGGTCCCACTTCACAGTAACTCAAAACACATTTGCTCCGACGCACAAGTTTGCTTTGGGAAGAGAAGTGGTTTTGGTAAGTTAGGCAGAACGATAGTGGGAACGAACGCCACGGGGAAAGGAGCCCTGCCGACTCTTTTCTCCCTCCACGTTATTCCTGTCAGCCAGACAGGATAGCTTAAATGCAACCCGCTAACGCAGACTCATCCCAGAGTCTTTTGGTTTCTGAGTTAATTTAAACTTGAGAAAGCGCGTCTGCCGAACGCTTCAGCAACGTGTACCGAGGTCAACTCTGGACCGGACCGTCGCACACCTCCGTCTCCTCTGTCAGCCAAGGTGTGACCTGGATAAACATCCTCCGAGGTCCGGATCTGAAAGG
>SSNQ01000415.1:598398-620255 GCA_006942095.1 Nothobranchius kuhntae
TCTCTGGGCCTCGCTGCGTGTCGCCAGCTCCATATGTCGCTTCCGCAGGCGCCACACCTCACCTCACATATGATCGCCCACGCAGACACGTAGGTAGGAGAGGGAGGAGACGACGATCACACGAGAACACGTCAGGTCCGGTCCTCACGCAGGAAAAGGATTTTTAGAATCCTGCTGAGGAGTCAGCTGTTCCTTTGGAGTTGTTTTCCTCCCACACGTCAACAAATAATCCACAACTCACCCCAGTCTGTGTTTGCAGAGAAGAGCCGTAAAGCAGCAGGCTGCTCCTATCAGCAGGTCGGATCCACCTGGTACCGATCGTTCCAGGTGAGACCCTACAGGTTTCCTGTGGATCCTCCAGTTCTGAGGTTCTGGTTCTGAGCCAGAACGATGAGGATCACTGTTGGGAGTGAGTGTCTGCCTCCAGAGGAGGAGTTCTGGGATCTGGGTAATGAAGGATGGAGGAGAGATGGACGTACGGGTTCGAACTTCCACCCGTGCTGGTCCAGTTTGTGACGGTGCAGGAGAGCCAACCCTAACCCAAACCTCAGCTTCTGGACGAGATCTCAGCAGACCTCTAGTCTGGGAACACTTTGGGACCCCTCCAGAGGAGCCGGAGAGAACTGGAGATCTGGGTTTCCCTGCAGCAGAGGTCAGAGGTCACAGAGGGCTGCAGCGGACCCTACAGGTCTGCCAGAGCTGGGATCAGCGAACACGTTGGGTTTGAACGAGCTTGATGCAGATCAGCTGTTTACCGCAGAAACAACCATCTGCTCCTCAGAACCTGCAGCTGCCTGGGTCTGGACCGGGCCTCTGCTAACGGGGCAGGATCAGCTGATCCCTCATCAGACTCGTCGCTGACCAAATAAGGAATGAGTCCCGGTAAAGGAGGGAGAAGAATCTGCACGTCTCAGTCCGACAAGGAAGTGAAGCATGATTCATGGTTTGTCAAGGTTGTTGAGAAAATTCCTTGTTTTGCTGCCAAGAACTTGTTCTGACTAACCAGCGTGGCGGCAGCCAGCAGAGGAGCTGTGATGTGACTTCAGACACCGCCAAGGACGCGCTGCAGAACGGCATCCGCAAACTAAAAACGCTCAACCTGCAGGAGGTCTGACGCCCAGCACAAAACCAGCCATTGCCAAGGTTACGGAGCGGCGTCACGCGCAGAGACGCGTGAAGAAATATGTTTCCTGCATAAAGACACAAGCAGCAAACAGCAGCGGGTTCAGCCAGGCTGAGCGAGCAGGAAGAGGTGATAAACTACAGACTACAGAGGCAGAGAGGCCCACCACCACCTGCTCCATCACCCACAAATACAACAAATACAGGGAGCGCAGAATTATTAGGCAAATGAGTATTTTGTCCACATCGTCCTCTTCATGCATGTTGTCTTACTCCAAGCTGTATGGGCTGGAAAGCCTTCTACCAGTTAAGCATATTAGGTGATGTGCATCTCTGTAATGAGAAGGGGTGTGGTCTAATGACATCACCACCCTATATCAGGTGTGCATAATTATTAGGCAACTTCCTTAGATGGTTGTATGACATTCAGAGAAGAGTGGGAGAAATGAGAGACACTGGACGGAGTAGGAGAGAGGAGGTGATCATTGCTAGGCTGAAGTTTGGACATACTGGGTTAAATAAAACATTATTCATGATAGGGAAACATAGTACAGGGAAATGTGATTGTGGAGAAGACGAAACAATAGGTCGTGTTATATTACAATGCCATAAATATCAGGCGGAAAGGAGGACGATGGTTCACACTCTTGGTCAGTTGAACGTGAGACTGGATCTTGTTCATTTATTGAGACAAAATTCAAGGAGTGACTGTTTTCAGATTTTATTTCGGTTTTTGAGAGAGACAAGGGTGTTTGGGAGACTTTGAGGTTTTTTATTTTTTATTTTTCATTTTTTTTCTCTTTCCCTCTTTGGTTTTGTTTTGAGGCTGCTGTTCCAGACCACACTCCACACTAGTTGGTGGCGGGAATGCACCATTGGTTGTCTGCCAACCGCCATTAAACCTCCAAAAGAAGAAGAAGAAGGCAACTTCCTTTCCTTTGGCAAAATGGGTCAAAAGAAGGACTTGACAGGCTCAGAAAAGTCAAAAATAGTGAGACATCTTGCAGAGGGATGCAGCAGTCTTAAAACTGCAAAGCTTCTGAAGCGTGCTCATCGAACAATCAAGCGTTTCATTCTAAATAGTCAACAGGGTCGCAAGAAGCGTGTGGACGAACCAAGGTGCAAAATAACTGCCCATGAAGTGAGAAAAGTCAAGCGTGCAGCTGCCAAGATGCCACTTGCCACCAGTTTGGCCGTATTTCAGAGCCGCAGCATCACTGGAGTGCCCAAAAGCACAAGGTGTGCAATACTCAGAGACATGGCCAAGGTAAGAAAGGCTGAAAGACGACCACCACTGAACAAGACACACACGCTGAAACGTCAAGACTGGGCCAAGAAACATCTCCAGACTGATGTTTCTAAGGTTTTATGGACTGATGAAATGAGAGTGAGTCTTGATGGGCCAGATGGACGGGCCCGAGGCTGGACTGGTAAAGGGCAGAGAGCTCCAGTCCCACTCAGACGCCAGCAAGGTGGAGGTGGAGTACTGGTTTGGGCTGGTATCATCAAAGATGAGCTTGTGGGGCCTTTTCGGGTTGAGGATGGAGTCAAGCTCAACTCCCAGTCCTACTGCCAGTTTCTGGAAGACACCTTCTTCAAGCAGTGGTACAGGAAGAAGTCTGCATCCTTCAAGAAAAACATGATGTTCATGCAGGACAATGCTCCATCACACGCGTCCAAGTACTCCACAGCGTGGCTGGCAAGAAAGGGTATAAAAGAAGAAAAACTAATGACATGGCCTCCTTGTTCACCTGATCTGAACCCCGTTGAGAACCTGTGGTCCATCATCACATGTGAGATTTACAAGGAGGGACAACGGTACACCTCTCTGAACCGTGTCTGGGAGGCTGTGGTTGCTGCTGCACGCAATGTTGATGGTGAACAGATCAGAACACTGACAGAATCCATGGATGGCAGGCTTTTGAGTGTCCTTGCAAAGAAAGGTGGCTATACTGGTCGCTGATTTGTTTTTGAATGTCAGAAATGTATATTTGGGAATGTGGAGATGTTCTATTGGTTTCACTGGTAAACATAAATAATTGAAATGGGTATATTTGTTTTTTGTTAAGTTGCTTAATAATGATGCACAGTAATAGTCACCTGCACACACAGATACCCCCCTAAAACAGCTACAACTACAAACTACTTCCAAAAACATTCAGCTTTGACATTAATGAGTTGTTTGGGTTCATTGAGAACACGGTTGTTGTTCAATAATAAAATTATTCCTCAAAAATACAACTTGCCTAATAATTCTGCACTTCCTGTAAATCCGGTCAGAGAAATGAGACGTTTAAGAATCTGATGATGGAAATCCCTCGGAGGAGCCTGTCTGTTACATGAAGAACCCCCTGATCAGAGGGAGTCCCCGTTCGGCACGATGACCACTTCCTGCTGCTTCCTTCCTGCTCACGACACGCTGTTGGCTCGCCATCATGGCGGTTACACAACATCCGACTCCTGGCCGGACTAACGAGTCCACGTATCGGCCTTTACTGGACAAACGATCGGTGTTTGGAAAAATAAAAGAAATCGCCCAAACCCAACAGGTGGTCTGCATCAGTACTCAGCGCTCTCTCACCCTCTCCTGTTACAGGCGGCGAAGCAGCGAGCTTGTTGGCGACTAGAAGAATCTCTGAATCTGTATAGTGATAAACAAATGGGCCATTCCCATCTGTACCGGGTCGGTCCGGACCGGGTAGCGTAGGTTGTTTACATATCTGGGTGGCCTGGTATTTTTCCGGGCCAACCAAGGCTCATTCTCAGCCCTCTTCTGGAGGGGGTCTGCTTCAGGCCGACCAGGGCCAACACACCCACTGCTGACAGCAAATTCACACCTTCCATTAGAGCAAGCCTCTGATTGGTGGGTAGAATCAGCCCACAGGGCTTAAGGCAAGGCTGTGTGGTGTCAACCGGGCCAGGCTGGGGCCGACTGGGACTAACCGGCCCGGGCCGACCCAGTACAGATGGGAATGGCCCAAAAGTAAGGTGTGTGTTGTGTGGTGTGTGTGTGTGTGTGTGTGTGTGTGTGTGTGTGTGTGTGTGCGTGTGTGTGTGTGGGGTGTGGTGTGGTGTGTGGTGTGGTGTGTGGTGTGTGTGTGTGTGGCGTGCGTGGGTGCGTGCGTGGTGTGTGTGTGTGTGTGTGTGTGTGTGGTGTGTGGTGTGTGTGTGTGTGTGTGTGTGTGTGTGTGTGTGTGTGTGTGTGTGTGTGTGTGTGTGTGTGTGTGTGTGGTGTGTGTGTGTGTGTGTGTGTGTGTGTGTGTGTGTGTGTGTGTGGTGTGGTGTGTGGTGTGTGTGTGTGTGCGTGTGTGTGTGGTGTGGTGTGGTGTGTGTGTGTGTGTGTGTGTGTGTGTGTGTGGTGTGTGTGTGTGTGGTGTGGTGTGGTGTGTGGTGTGTGGTGTGTGTGTGTGTGTGTGTTTGTGTGTGTGTGTGCGTGTGGTGTGGTGTGGTGTGTGGTGTGTGTGTGTGTGTGTGTGTGTGTGTGTGTGTGTGTGTGTGTGTGTGTGTGTGTGTGTGTGGTGTGTGTGTGTGTGGTGTGGTGTGGTGTGTGGTGTGTGGTGTGTGTGTGTGTGTGTGTGTGTGTGTGTGTGTGTGTGTGTGTGTGGTGTGGTGTGTGGTGTGTGTGTGTGTGTGTGTGTGTGTGTGTGTGTGTGTGTGTGCGTGTGTGTGTGTGTGTGGTGTGGTGTGGTGTGTGGTGTGTGTGTGTGTGCGTGTGTGTGTGGTGTGGTGTGGTGTGGGTGTGTGTGTGTGTGTGTGTGTGTGTGGTGTGTGTGTGTGTGGAGAGTGTGTGTGTGTGTGTGTGTGTGCGTGTGCGTGTGTGTGTGTGGTGTGTGGTGTGTGGTGTGTGTGTGTGTGCGTGTGTGTGTGTGTGGTGTGGTGTGGTGTGTGGTGTGGTGTGTGGTGTGTGTGTGTGTGTGTGTGAGTGTGTGTGTGTGTGTGTGTGTGTGTGTGTGTGTGTGTGTGTGTGTGTGTGTGTGTGTGTGTTGAGACTAGAGACCTGACTGGGACGTGTGGAGGTCTGCTGGTGGACCTGTGAGGTTAATAAAACCTTGTTAATCATTTTAAATGTTTAACAGACCGATGTTTGTGACCTTTAGTCTGAAATGTCATCGTTTCCGTTTGACCTGATCTGACCTTTTCTTGTGTTTGGATCGACTCGTTTCTCTTTTACAATGATTTATATCAGAATGTGTCAAACCTGAAGCTACTGCAGGAAAACCTAGTCACAGCTGGATCTACAGCATCTAGATCTACAGAATCTGGATCTACAGCATCTGGATCTACAGCATCTAGATCTACAGCATCTGGATCCACGGCATCTAGATCTACATCATCTGGATCTACAGCATCTAGATCTACAGCATCTAGATCTACAGCATCTGGATTTACAGCATCTAGATCTACAGCATCTAGATCTACAGCATCTAGAGCTACAGCATCTGAATGACACAGACTGGTCCCAGGTCATAGAGGAGCTACACTCTTAAATCGTGGTAATTCTCTACAGGTCTCCACCAGGAACCGACCTGCTGTTCCTCACAAGGAACCACCATGACTTTGCTACAAGCTGCTTCCTGAGAGCCTGCGGAGATGTCCCACACCGTGGTGAGGTACTCATCCTGTGTGAGAGGTGTTCGCTCCTTCGACTTGCGGGTGAAACCTCTAAACCTTCTGATGTCAGAAAATCATCTGAATCAGCTTCAGCAGCTTCTGGAAAATCCAGGAGGTGCTGAACCACGTTATGAAGACCTGACACTGCTTTATTTCCCTCTTTCCATCAATAATCCCTGTTACTCCTCCTCTCCCCTCCTCCTCCTCCTCCTCATAATGAAGTCATATCTCTGGATGTTCTGCTCCAAGAAGCAGGCAGATTTCTGACAAGCAGCATTAGATCAAACCTGCACGGCTGTCGGTGGAAACATAATAAAGAAGGAGACTTTTACGGACATGAGGAGGAGGTCTGACACCATGATGAAGGAGGGGTGATGGAGAAGGAGCAGAGGCTGCAGCTCTCCTCACCAGGCAGGATTCACTCATTCATCTGGTTTGTTTTCCATCATCATGAAGCAGAGACAGGCTTGTCCTGATGATCTTAGGAGACCACGATGGACTCAGTGCAGCCCAGTAGCAGGAGCAGGAACAGGAGCAGGAGAAGGAGCAGGAGCAGGAGCAGGAGCAGAAGCAGGAGAAGGAGCAGGAGCAGGAGAAGGAGCAGGAGAAGGAGCAGGAGCAGTAGCAGAAGCAGGAGAAGGAGCAGGAGAAGGAGCAGGAGCAGAAGGAGCAGGAGCAGAAGCAGGAGAAGGAGCAGGAGCAGGAGCAGAAGGAGGAGAAGGAGCAGGAGCAGAAGGAGCAGAAGCAGGAGAAGGAGCAGGAGTAGGAGCAGAAGCAGGAGCAGAAGCAGGAGAAGGAGCAGGAGCAGGTCCTGGTCCAAGCATGAATCATTTGAACACCGTGTGGTTGGACGCCGTGTCTACCTGAAGTTCCTGCTGCTGATTATCCGTCACTAAACACGGGAACGCGGTTCTATTGTTTTATTTGGTCTCTGGAATAATCGGAGTTTCGCTGAAACAGAGCGGATGATCTCTTAAAGGTTTCATTTAGTTTCATTATTTACCAGGAAAAGCTTTTCCAGTTTTGTTTTGATGACTCTGCACCAGGAAAAGTAGTTTAACTGTGAACTTCCAGGATGTTGATTCCCATCAGGAATCCCACAGAAACAAACTTCCTGCCTGTCACACAGACGGATTCTCTCTAAACGCTGAGTCCTGACTGCAGGCCGTTTATTTCCCGTAGGCTCGGGCAGCAGTCTGGTTGTCCTGATGGGAGGTGACAGCAGAGTGCCGCTCCGCAGCAGCCCGAGCTCCTCGATGACGACGAGGCTGGCCAGAGGATCGATGGCTTTGGGCTGGAGTCCTGAGGGACAGCGGGGCAGATCGGAATCAATCATCCTCCGCAGCGGCGTCTCAGAGCTCGTTTTCTCTCCCCTGATCCGCCACGCTCAGCTCCAGCCAGCAGGAAAATATGTACAGCTGGCAAAATACGAAGTTAGCTGTGCTGAACCTGAAGGTTTGTCAGGAACGGGACGGCTCCGGTTTCATCCACAACGAAGGAAAACAAAAGCTCGACTTTAACGCAGAAAAGCAGATTTATGCGTTTTAAGTAAGCAGAAGTTCAGCTGGCGTTATGACCAGCCAGTGAGTGGAACCAGGGCCGGCTCCAGAAGGTCCATGGCCCAGTGGGGGGCTCCTGGTGAGAGGAGCCAAACAGTAAAGCTGTTTTACTTGATACAGATTATGGTTACCTTAAACATCAGCAGTGGCTCCACCCACTTTTACTATGACTCAACAGCCTCACCTCTGTGCCTTTACATTTGGTTGTGCCAGGACGCGGGCTCAGAGACCAATGAAGTGATTCTGAATCTTAAGATTCATTTGGATGATTTTCTGGGAACCGGTTAAGATCTTCATCCAAATGTGACTACATTCAGACCTGCTGGATCACTGGGGAATGGCTCCTTTATTATCCTGATGAGCTAACGGCTAGGCTAAACACATCGCTAGTATCCACCAGCTTAAGTAAAAAGGCCATCTAAAAATATTCATAAAGGTGCATCTTGTAAGAATGAAGTAAGAACGACACCCTGTGGTCAGATGTGGGTACTGCAGCCCGCTTTCTAAACAACAGTGACTTTCTCACTCCCGTTCTGTGAGTTTCATGGCTGTCGCTGATCAGCACCAGAAGATTCTGGAAGACGAGCAAAGAGGAATCATACAGTAAGTTGATAAGTTCATCCACTCACCTAAAGGATCATTAGGCTCACCGGCTCAACTTCTCCTTAATGCAGTTATCTAATCAACCAATCACAGGGCAGTTGCTTCAATGCATTTAGGGGCGTGGTCCTGGTCAAGACGATCTCCTGAACTCCAAACTGAAGGTCAGAAAGGGAAAGAAAGGTGATTGAAGCCATTTTGAGCGTGGCGTGGTTGTTGGTGCCAGACGGGCCGGTCTGAGTATTTCACAATCTGCTCAGTTACTGGGATTTTCACCCACAACCCTTTCTAGGGTTTACAAAGACTGGTGTGAAGAGGGAACAACATCCAGTATGCAGCAGTCCTGTGGGCCAAAATGCCTTGTTGATGCTAGAGGTCCGAGGAGAACGGGCCGACTGACTCAAGCTGATAGAAGAGCCTAACCCTCGTTACAACCGAGGAACGCAGCAAAGCATCTGTGAAGCCACAACACGCTCAACCTTGAGGCGGATGGGCAACAGCAGCAGCAGACCCCACCGGGTACCACTCATCTCCACTACTAACAGGAAAAAGAGGCTACAATTACACAGGCTCACCAAAACTGGACAGTTGACGACTGAAATATATAGCCTGGTCTGAAGAGTCTCCATTTCTGTTGAGACGTTCAGAAGGTAGAGTCAGAGTTTGGCGTAAACAGAATGAGAACATGGATCCATCATGCCTTCACTGTTAGCATTGTTAGCTCAACGTTAGCCTCTAGCCAGCTTCACCTGGTGTTAGAGTGAAACAAAAAGATGCTGTGGCTTCTTAGGGGTACAAGAAATAACTTCTGGGTCGCTCCTGTTTACTGGCTTTAGTCCTTTAAACAGCTATGTAGCTTTTAGCCGGCCAGTATCGAGTTACAATTGCCGGTGCTGCAGCGTTAGCTCGGCGCAGACTCGCCAACCCCACAGGCTCACAGAGTGTAAACAGTGACTCTGTCCCTCTTTAGGTTTCTGAAAGGTGAAAAATTGACCCCCCCAATTCTTACATATTGTACCTTTAAAAAATACCAGTCCATAACGAATCAACTCTTTCTCATTTCATCAAAGCTAAGCTAGCTTTCCTTATTTTATTGGGAATCTAACCTCACCTTCACACAAATGTTCTCTTCCTGGACGTGTCAGACCATCCTAATGCAGGTTGTGACATTCTCTGTCTAGCTGATCCCTGAACAGCTTCCTGTGATCAAAATAAAGTTGTTGTGTAAGAAGCTGCAGATGGAGAGGAAGCCACCTGGACACCAGTTAACCCGCACTTCTGCACCAGCGTGGGAGATCCTGGCTTCAGCACAAGCATACGCTCGACAGGTGTGGGAGGGGCTACACACACTTGTACGTATGTGTGCATGCATGAGTGCACACACACTCACACACACTCACACACTCACACACACACACACTCACACTCACACACACTCACACACATGCACACACGCACTCACACACACACACACACGCACACACACACACTCACACGCACTCAATCACACACTCACACTCACACACACACACTCACACACACACACACACACACACGCACTCACACACATGCACACACACACACACACTCTCACACACACACACACACGCACACACACACACACGCCGCACTCACACACACGCACACACACACACACGCACTCACACACACACGCACACACGCACGCGCACGCACTCACACACACATGCTCACACGCACTCACACACACACACACACACACACACACACACACACACACACACACACACACACACACACACACACACACACACACACACACACACACACACACACACACACGCACACACACACACACGCACGCGCACGCACTCACACACACATGCACACACGCACTCACACACACACACACTCACACAAACACACACTCACACGCATTCACACACACATGCACACACACACACGCACACACACGCACTCACACACATGCACACACACACACACACTCTCACACACACACACACACGCACTCACACACACATGCACACACGCACGCGCACGCACACACACACACTCACACGCACTCAATCACACACTCACACTCACACACACACACTCACACACACACACACACACACACACACTCACTCACTCACTCTGCAGCTCTGCTCTTGAGATTGGGAGCATTCGTGGATCTGAGGGAAGCAGACGTCTGGTTTCTCCCTGATGGGCTGTCACCCACTCAGATCAGTCGGAGAATCCTCGGCTCGTAATGAAGCGCCACCGGCTCAGCGCTGACACATCCCAGAGTCGGCTGTGGCAGAAAAACAGACTAAATGTTTCCCTAAAATGATTACCACCTGGGAGCTGGAATCCCGAGCGTTAGGAGACGCTGATTGGGAGGCTGCAGCAGGAAACATCTCCAGGATTTGGAAGGTTACTGATGTTTGTTAGAACCAGAATCTGATTCAGGAGTTTCCTCACGGACACGCTGGTGTAGACTCTTATCAGGTGCGTTAAAGTCAGCTGACCTGGTAGCAGACAAGAGCAAAAAGCGGTTCTACGTCTGAAAGCATCCATGTCTGCTCCAGCAGCAGAAGTCCTCCAGCTAGGAGAACATCTGACTGAGTTACTGACCACAGACGTTCTATGGAAAGTTTTTCTACCCCAGAAACGTCTATCTCTGTGGAAGAGAGACAGTTTGGAGACGATGAGGAGGGACATCAGTGGACAGCAGACATGAAAGGATGACGTGCAGATGGAGATCTGCCTTCATCACGTCTCAGACGGATTCTCGGCAGCTGGTTTTATGAAACAAGGATGGAGACGGACGTTCTTATATCTGGGTAACCACAGAGAGAGATGCCAGAGCACTCCCACGATGTACCTGGAGGAGACCAGAGTCTCCAGGTGGAGGTGACCAGGACAACCCTTCAGCTGAGGAGCTGCCCTCTCAGAACCTGGGACAGAACCCCAGAGAGGACCTACGGCCTGGTTCCTCCAAACTCAGACGATAATAAAAGAATATTTTCTAAAACTAATAAACTCAGTTTTCTGCTTCATCTTTTTACTTTTATCGTGGTTTTATTTCAAAAGAAGGCAAACAACAAAACAGTCCACCTGTCTCACGGAGGACAGAAAGGTGTGTCCAACATGTGGCCCGCGGGCCGTCTGAGGGCTTCAGAGGGTGAAAGGACAGCGTCGGCCCTTCCACTAGTAAAGTTTTATCATTCAGATGTTTGGTTCTGATTTATAATGTCTAAAAGTGGGAGGAGCCACTGCTGCTCAGGTTACCCTCACCTGTATCTACCTGTACCTACAGAGAAAAGCTTCATTCTGCTTGAAGCTCCTGTAACCTGGTGTGTGTGTGTGTGTGTGTGTGTGTGTGTGTGTGTGTGTGTGTGGTCTGGTGAGCTCAGGAGGCCCAGGAAAGACTCCTGGAAGCAGATGGAGGACACAAAGAGATTGTTGAGAAACTCAAACGGCAGGAAAATCCATTCAGCTTTCAGGTGATGTTAAACTTTACATTCAATTCAAGTTTATTTATAAAGCGCCAAGTCAGGACCAGAGTCGTCTGAAGGTAAACTATCCAGTACAGGTCAGGTCATTCAGCCAATCAGTAACAAGTTTCCTATATAAGGAACCCAGCAGGTTGCATCGAGTCACTGACTAGTGTCAGTGACTATACAGCAATCCTCATACTAAGCAAGCATGCAGCGACAGTGGAGAGGAAAACTCCCTTTTAACAGGAAGAATCCTCCAGAGGATCCTGGCTCAGTATAAGCAGCCATCCTCCACGACTCACTGGGGATGGAGAAGACAGAGCAGGCACATACACACATGCACACACACGCACACATATAAACACACACACACACACACACAGAGTCTGCAGGAAGTTTAAACTGTGGAGTTTGCTAAAGCAGAAGCTAACCGGCGCGTCTTTAAACACAGCAAATGGAGCGTGCTGGGCTGGGAGGTCACACACATGAAATATTCACCCAGGGGGACTCGACACGCTGCTGCTGTTGCAAAACGTAATGCCAGAGTGACATTCAGAACCTTTGGACCCTCATTCAGAACCATTAAAATGTGAGTGGCTCCTGCTGTATTCAGAACTGTGTGTAAATGCCAGGCTGAGTTCAGCTGCTGATGTGTTTCTGCTCTTTTCTCAGATTGTTTCTGTAAATCTGAGCGAGGAGGTGAACTCACCGAGGGGAGGAGTAGCCCATGGACCGGGTCACGGAACTGCTGGTTCCAGATGGATTCTTCCACAGGTTTGCACTCAGAGGGAATCGATCGATGCTCCTTGATCTGTCAGGCAGGAGGAGATGGAGATGGAAAACTCAATCTGCAGCTCACAGCGGCAAATCAAAGGGACTCATTAGCTCTTCGGACTATCAGTGGCTCCCATCAGCTGATCCAATCAGACCCAGTTCTGTAAGGACAGGAACTGAAGCTAGGAGCACGGCGGCAGAGAGGAAATGACTCCGGTCCTTAATTACTGAAAGTTATGGGACCTAAAAGCATAAAGGTGTGTCTGTATGGGTGCAGATACACACCAGAGCACGGGCTGGTCAGGAGGAACGACCTGTGACCTTTGCTAGATAAAAGCTGCGTGTGTTCATTTAACTGGCTGACGGTTGTCGGTGTAAAGCTCCGTGTGGATGCTTTAGTTAGAAATGTTGCAGCTGTAAGGGATCAGAGTGGGACCGACACAAGATGGAGGAAAAAACACACAAGCTGCAGCATATCAGCTGGACTCAGACAGACCGTCCAGTCAGAATCCTCCTGTTACCCATCACACACACACACACACGCACACAAACGCACGCACACACACACACACACACACACACACACACATGTATTTTTATGCTTGTGTGGACGCTCCATTGACTTCCATTCATTTTTTTTATGTTTATGACTGCATTATGCCTAACCCTGACCCTGACCTAAACAAAAGTTAATCCACACCATATCTCTAAAACCACGTTTTAGGGTATTTTGTCATTGTGTGGACCAGCAGATGACCCCACAGTGTGAAAATGTCCTCACACTACAGGTCAAAGGTTAAAATGTGTCCACATAAATCTAGAAATACAAGCTGGTTTCCAGGTCAGGGTTCTGGTTTAAAGATGCATCTCAGGTCTTACACCTATGCGCTGTTTTCATGTGACGTGAAAAACTCTTGTTTTTTTTTTACCCAAAAGCTGCTGAAGGATTTTTGAAGTTTCATGATTTTGTTATAAAAACTTAAAAAATCTGTTTGAAGCGACGCTGGGGCTGAAGAACCAACTGGTTCCACAGGAACCAGAGCACGCGCTTCACTGGTTTGGTACACATCAGAAGATGACCAATTTAATCCGGTCTAAATCGGGTCTGGGTCTGAACCAGCTGTGGCTGTCAGGTGTGTTTACATGCTGACCCATGAGACCCTTACAGGTAACTCTGCGAAGTGCGAACCGCCAATCACTTCCGGTTTAACCTGCATGGTCAAGCATTTCCACACCCCAGATGCGCGTATTAATTCGATATTAAATATAAAGTTAGCCCTTTTGTTTTCGGGGCTAAAGTCAGCAAAGCTAACTCACCTTATATCATCCTCCGGTGCAGGACGCTTTGAGGACGGCGGAGATGCGCCTGCGCAGCTATTTGGATTGAAATAATTTCCACCACAACATTTAACAAATTTAAATGAATAGTTAAATAATTTACGTTAAAAAAGTAAACAATATTAATTATTTCATGAAGATAATCATTTAAAAAGAAACCAATTGTCGTGTTTGTGTGTAGGCGCTCTGCGGCCACTCGCTAGAGGGTCCTCATTGAGTAGCATCTCGCAGGGAGCGGTGTTGTTAGCAACATCATGGCTGCTTCCACACGCTCTCAGGCGATTTCTTTATACAGGACGATGTTGAGGGAGAGCAAGAAGTTTCCTTCATACAACTACAGGTAAGCGGAGCACGTGAACGGTGCCGCTGGCCGGTTAAAACCGGCGGTGACGTGATTAAACGGCAGCTAACGGCTGTGTTTACCTGAACCTCCTGGGAGAATCGGCATCATGAGTTTCTGAACGCTGAGCAGACATTTACAGGAAACCAGCTGATTTACACAGACTTAGCGCCTCTTCAGAGCTCTGTTCGGTCATAGCTGGTCTTTTAGGAAGACTTACCCTGGCATGTGACTAAAACTGGGTGCTGTTATTACTGATCTAAACATTTAATAACTTAAAATCCGCCCAGATTAGCTTCATTAACTCTGGACCCACTGAATTCTCTCTAATAATTCAGATTACCATTAAAACTGTCACTGACGTCACCTCTTGTTACATGACTAAGTGTTTACATGACTAATAATCACAAAACCTCTATCATGTTGGAAGGAAGGTGACAGTCGGCTGCTGGGTTAAAGCCAAAGAGGGATGTACTCACTGTTTACTATCTGTGGGCAGTGTGGTGGCAGAGTGTGTGCCGAGCTAACGCTGTAGCGCCGACATTTGTAATTAACCAGAGTAACCCAGTCAGCAGTTATTATATGTACTCTTACGACGCTGGACATCTTTTTGTTTTAATAATAATAATAATAATACATTTTATTTAAAAGCGCCTTTCAGGACACCCAAGGTCACTTTACACAAAACACGTAATAAAATACAATAAAACAATAATAAAACCCAAAGAAGAAAAAAACAGAGAGAAACATTTAAATAAAATCAGAGGTTGTAGGCAGATTTAAACATGTGTGTTTTGAGTTTTGTTTTGAAAAGGGTAAAACTGTCGACGTTCCTGATGTCTGGGGGAAGTGAGTTCCAGAGAAGAGGAGCAGAGTGACTGAAAGCTCTGCTCCCCATGGTAGCGAGACGGGCAGAAGGAACCGCAAGATGGATGGAAGAAGAAGATCTGAGTGAAAGGGATGGGGTGTGAATACTTATAAGGTCTGAGATATATGGAGGAGAGAGGTTGTGGATTGCTTTGAAGGTATGGAGGAGCATTTTGAAGATGGACCTGAATTTAACTGGGAGCCAGTGAAGCTGCTGGAGAACCGGGGTGATGTGGTGAAAGGAAGGGGTTCTGGTGATAATACGGGCTGCTGAATTCTGGACCAGTTGCAGTTTATGAAGGAGTTTGTTGGGAAGACCATGAAGAAGTGAATTGCAATAGTCGATACGGGAGGTGACGAGGCTGTGGACGAAAATGGCGGCAGTGTGAGGGGTCAGTGAGGGGTGGAGACGGTTTATGGAATGTAGATGGAAGTATGCTGACCGAATTGAGTTATTAATGTGAGCCTGAAAAGAAAGTGAGCTGTCGAGAATGACACCCAGACTCTTGACGTGAGGTGAGGGGGAGACTATGGCGCTGTCAATAGTTAAAGAAAAGCTGTCAGATGTTGAGAGGGTGGAGTTAGTGCCAACAAGAAGAAGTTCAGTTTTATTGCCGTTGAGTTTGAGGAAATTAGAGGTGAACCATGATTTGATTTCAGAGAGGCAGAGTGTAAGGGAGGATGGTGGGAGAGTTGAGTTGGGCTTACTGGAAATGTAGAGCTGGGTGTCATCCGCAAAGCAGTGAAACTGGATATTGAATTTGCGGAAGATTTTGCCGATAGGGAGGAGATATACTATGAAGAGGAGGGGCCCCAGGACAGAGCCCTGGGGCACACCTGACTTGACTGGGGAGGGTTCTGAGGTAAAGGATTTTAACTGGATGAACTGAGTGCGGCCAGTAAGGTAAGACTGAAACCAGCGGAGGGGGGTGTGAGTGATGCCTAAGGAAGCGAGTCTATTGAGGAGGATGGGATGAGAAATGGTGTCAAAGGCCGCACTCAGATCGAGGAGAATAAGAATAGAGATTAAACCAGAATCAGCAGCAATGAGTAGGTCGTTAGTGATCTTGATGAGAGCTGTTTCTGTGCTGTGGTGGGGACGGAAGCCAGACTGAAACTGTTCATAAAGGTTATTGCGGGTGAGATGTGAATGGAGCTGAGATGCAACAGTTTTCTCAAGGACTTTGGAAATGAAGGGAAGATGGGAAATGGGACGGAGGTTATTGAAATCATTGGGATCTGAACCAGGTTTTTTTAGAATAGGGCTGACTGAAGCGGATTTGAATAGGGATGGGATCGTACCAGAGGATAGTGAGGAATGAATAATGGCTGTTATAAAAGGGAGCAGAGAAGAAAGGCACGATTTAACTAAAACTGTTGGAATAGGGTCCAGTTGACAGGTGGAAGGTTTGGATTTGGTGATGTAATCTAATATTTCTGAGGGATGGGGAAGTTCAAAGGAGGAGAACGGAATGGAGGGTTCAAATAAATCAGGAGAGGGAGGGGAGGAATGAGGTAAAGAGAGATGGATTCTATTGACCTTATCATTAAAAAACTGAAGGAGAGAGTTACAGGTTTCTGAAGAGTAAAGATGGATGGGTTAGGAGTCAGGAGGCTGAAAAATGCTGTTCATGATGGAAAATAATGTTTTAGTGTTGCTGGAGTTGGACGAGATGAGACCGGAGTAATACTGAGATTTGGCGTGGGAGATGGAGTCCTTGTAGAGAGAAATCTGAGCAGAATATAAGTCTTTATGGATGGAGAGACCGGTTTTCTTGTAGAGTCTTTCAAGCCTCCAGTTAGTAGCTTTCAAGGAGCGTAAGGCAGGGGTGAACCATGGAGCAGACCGAGTAAAATATACAGAGCGGGATTTGATGGGAGCAAATGAATTAAGGATAGAAACCAGACCGTTATTGTACTGAATGACAAGATCATCGGGAGTAGAGGACAAATTTGGGGTCAAGGTGGCAAAACTGGAGGACAGGGAGGCTAGATCAATGTCCTTAATATTACGAAAAGAAATGATACGTGGTGATTTGATGATGGAGAGACGGAGGGGAACAGAAAAGGAGATGAGGAAGTGGTCCGTGAAAGGGAGCGGGTCAGCTGTACAGTTGGAGGGGGTCAGGCCGGAGCAGCAGATTGAATCCAGGGTGTGACCTTTAATGTGAGTGGGAAAATTGGCATATTGATGAAAACTGAGGCTGTCCAAAGATGAGGAGAAGTCTTTGCTGAGGGGGAGGGCCGTATTGTCCATATGAATATTAAAATCACCAAGTAAAATTACATTTGGGGAAAGGGCGGACAGATGGGATAAAAGAGCAGAGAGTTCATTTAAAAACTCAGGGCTGAACTTGGGGGGACGATAAACAGTGACAATTATTGTGGGGGTCGGGCCGGAGAGTTGACAGGCGAGGCATTCCAGAGTGGTGAGAGGAGGAAGTCTTACGGGAAGGACCTTCCAAGTCTCGCACCACCGCCGCAGCCCGACCCACGGGGTTTGGAGAGGTAAACAAATCCGGGAGGAGTACAGTCATTGAGTTGTGAGAAATCGCTGGGTTGTTGCCAAGTTTCTTTCTGACAAAGAAAGTCTAGCTTATGGTCACTGATGGTATCTTGGAGGAGATGTCCTTTACCAGAGAGGGAGCGAATGTTGAGAAGACCAAAATTAGCAGTGCGGAAGTCCCTGGCGACAGGAGCATTAGCCCGACTAGCCAGCAGGGCTAACACGCTGGAGTCGGCAGCTCGGCAGGTATTCCTGGGTCACCACCGGCTAGTCGTGGACCAGAAGGAGGGTATTCCTTTGGAGCCGTCGAGATGGAGGTTCCGCCGGGATCCCCGATGGATATACCGACGGCGAGGCTGGAAGGTGATGCCGGGGAAGAGGCACAGAGCTGGTGGTGGAGATCCGGAGTAGTGAAAGCGGAGGTTAAAGAGCTCCGCCGCAGAGTACTGGAGAAGGCCATCCACGGACAGAAGAATGAGCGACAGGATGATCCAGGCCAGTGAGAGGCACACAGAAATCCTGCTGGACCACGTTATGGAGTGGAGCAGGGAGGTGGTGATTTGCAACCAGAACGCAAGCTGAGCAGGTAGGTGAAAATGAGTTTTCACCGACACAGGGATGTGACTAGGGTGAAAAAGAAGGAAAAAAATACAAAAAGTTTGTTTGCCAGCGAGCAGCGGCAGCGAGACGCGCCAGCGTTCACTCAACCGGAACCGGTTTTACTCAAACATTGAGTGGAGGAGGCTAGAGGCTAATGTTGCGCTAACTAGGGGTTGTATGAACTAGTCGACTTCACCGCTCTGTAGTGACTTTTTATGCCTGTCATCGACTAGTCGCTGTCATGTGATAATGACCGACAAGATGCAGTCCTCGGAAATGACAGCAGGTGACGAGCCCCTGCGCGTTGGGAGGCGACGCGCTGTGCCAGAGCGTCGGTACCGACACCTGCCGTAAAACGGACATTTAACCAATTTGTGACCTTTACCCTCTTGCAACTTACCCTTCCCCTCACCCCCATCCTAACCTTAACCAGCTTGCGCATGTAAAGCTCTGATTGTTGACGCGCTCCAGACATCTGCGTCCTGAGCACGGCCACAGTAACATTATCAAATCAGGTGTCGCCACCTCAAAAACTAATTTAACACGCGATCGTTCATGTCGTCTCATTTCCTTTTATGTTTTCTGTCTTTTATTCTTTTATTTGTGTCTGATGCGTTTCGCTGCTGTGGAGCAGGGCGCATCACCTGTTTTGTCCTCCGGTGACGCACCGATCACTGATGCAGCCGCCAAGCAGCGAGCACTCCGCTGTTTTAGCGGTCGGTAGATCTTTTAGAACTGCAGTTCAAAGGTAACTCATGAGGTGAATATATATGAACCCAGGTAGCAGTTTCTCTTTAGGATTGAGAGGAGATGCAGGAAGATAATAAACAGACAGGACATAAAATGAAATCATTATTTTAATGTTTAGAGCAGCAGGAACTCTGAGAGGCTGCAGGTGCACCAGTGGGTTTGCGGCCACTGCACAGGGGGAGGGGGGAGAGGGCTGAAGCAGGGGGAGGGGGGAGAGGGCTGAAGCAGGGGGAGGGGGGAGAGGGCTGAAGCGGAGCAGTATAGATGCAGAAACTACCGTTGTTAAGAGGGGTTTACCTTAGAAAATGTGGACACAATTTTAATTGTCAATAACTCCAGTGAAACACCCCCACCCCACCCCAGTGGAACCCCCTCGCTTCAGGTGTATGACGTCATCAACGACTAGTCAAAGTCGACTCGATTTTCATTACTTGACTGTCGACTTTAAAAAAAAATGAAGTCATGCCGGCCCAGCGCTAACAACAGGAACTTCCCGATATGCTCGTGTCTCCACTTGACCGGGCCAACCGAACGGTCGTTTTCTGAACCGATTTCAGGAACTTGCTAAGTGCCAGAATAGGAACGTGTACTCGGAGTGGCTGAGTGGAACTTTTGGTTAACTCCTACTGATTGGTTGTAATTCAGCAGGGAAATTACATCAGCAGACGTGCAAAACAACCGGCATTGGTAAAATCAGAACAGTTGCTGGTAAAGCAGAATGGAAGTTAAGGAAAATAAGAACAGCTCCTCGCGATTAAAATAGAATTCCAGACACTGGAAAACACAGAACTGACTTGATTATCGAGGCTTTGTTGTCTCTCAGAGCGCCGTAAAGAACAGAGCTTCTTCTGGTCATTGAACGCCACATTTACATCTCACCGCTGCTCTTGTCCTCTGAATGGATTAAATGATGAAATACTTTGAGAGAATAACGCTTGAGACTGATTTATGATAAATGTCCCAGGAAGAAAACGTAACTAATTTAGCGTTTTTATTTTATAAATTACAGCGATGACTTTGAGTAATCGAACTGGCATCTGAAGGGTTAAAATCCTCAAAAAGATGGAAGTTTTTACGTTCGAGCAGGACTCGTTGTTTAACAGATCTGAGGAAAAAGCCCCCAAAAATTATGAATGCTGAATTTTTTTATAGCCACATTACGAGTAGACGTTAGTGTTCTCTTGGTAAATGAAAAATTTTCCAAAATTGGTTTCAAAATTTCTCCAGAGAGAGGTTTTGTGACAAAATGTACCAAATGCACAAACAATGGTGAAATGGCTCCAAAAGTAAAGCAGAAAACCGCCCAGATGGATAAAAATGTCCCTAATGACATCTGAGGGTTCAAAGTAAAGGTTTTCCCTTTTGGGAATGCGGTTTTACGAACGCTGGAACCCTAACCCTTTCTCTCCCTCTTTACATTTGCAGCTGCTGCTCGTTAAACGCAGCATTGCAACTTTGGGTCTTAAAGGTTGAATTTTACAATCCTCAGCAGGCCTTTCAGTTAAACGCCTGTACATTTATAATGATTCCTTTTATTTATTGTTGCACACGAGTGGGGTCAAGTGAAACATTTTATTAATATTTAGCATTGTTGGTGCTGAATGAACATTTTCATGGTTTTGTAGCTGATTTTAGTGAGGTTAGTGCGCATCGGAGCCATAAACGCTAATGATGGTCTTGGTTTCCTCATTTTTGGCTTTTGGCTTCGGTCAAGTGTGTGTGTGTGTGTGCGTGTGCGTGTGTGTGCGTGTGCGTGTGTGTGCGTGTGCGTGTGTGTGTGTGCGCGCGTGCTGTTGGTGGCAGACATCTCTTGAGTTATTTCTGATATTTACTCTGAACATCGGAGCTGTGACTCACTGTTTGTGTTCAGCTGACGGGTCAGAGGGCTCGTTTGTTTCGGCTGCTGACCCGGTGGGACCTGGGGTGACCCGGGTGACCCGGTTGGTCCTGGGGTGACCCGGTGGGACCTGGGGTGACCCGGTTGGTCCTGGGGCATCGGGTCAAGTGTTCTGGTTCTCTGGCTTTGACTGGATCTGTATTCATGCCATCAGTCATACTGGATTAATATGGATCTCAGTCCTCTAACCGGTTCTGACCCAACTCCAGCAGTACCAGCTGCATCTAGTACTGTTGTCTTTGCCGTGGTTCAGGTTCGGGTTTTCGTGCAGACAAACATCAAAGCTAATTTTGTGATGGTTTCTCTGTCTACTCGTTAAAACCAGTAACCATGACAACTCTGGGAGGACTCCAGAGGAAACGAACCCATTCAGAACCAGTTCTTACTTTTGTTCTGATAACATTTGAATAAAATCGTTGACGTAGTGGATGAATCTACGCAAACCGAACCGCTTATGCTGCTTCCTGTTTGTGGATAATTGGACTCTGTGAGGCAGGGACGGAGACCTTTGGGTCTGTAGACGGGTTCTGCTCCAGTTTCTGGGTCTGGGTCCAGTTGGTGGAAGCAGACGTGTCTGTTGCTGCTGGGGGGGCTTCACAGCGCTGCGTCTGGACATCAGAGAGCCGGCTCGCCTTCATGTGGACCGCCGCTGTGTTGAATTATTGAGCATCCAGAGGAGACTCACCCCAGAGCAGCAGCTGGTGCTGCCCGGGCCCGGGTCTGGGTTCTGGCAGATTAACAGAGCCTGACTGAAGGTTCATCATCATCAGTGGTTGATTGCTGATTGGCTGCACCTGGCAGTAAGGCGTTTCCTGTTTTCAGTGTTGCACTCCGTGTAGCTGTTTGGTGTTTGGGGCTCGCTAAAACTGATTTAATTTCTCTGTACTAGGATATCTCTGAGTTATTGTAGCACAAAAGCACGCTAAAACACACATTTTCTGTTGTTCCACCTAGCTTTTAGGGAACCATTTGAGTTCGCACGCAGGTTATTTGGTGTTGATATTACGTCCCCGGCTCTCTAGGAGAGATGAGGAGGGGAGTAATAAAATTAGTGTGTGGGTTAAACAATAACAGAGTGCAGTGTCGCTTAAAAAACAAGGATTTATTACAAAAAAAGAGGGAATATTCACAAAGGACCTAAAATGCAATATTATATACAAAACAAAAGGATCAATATTAAAAAGGAGAAACGAAAAGCGCCAACCCAGACAGGGATGGGGAGAAAACAACCGAGAATATATATATTCCAAAAGGGGAGATCCAAAGCCTAAGTTAAATGTGGTCCGAAGTCAAATTGCCGAATTGTCAAATCATAAATCCAAAACCGAGAGCACCGAAGACTAATTATGACGAGTTTTACCAAAGAGCGAACGAGGAGAAGAGAATAGAATCAACTGTTTCCAGTCTACCC
>SSNQ01000415.1:627786-645286 GCA_006942095.1 Nothobranchius kuhntae
TTCCACCCGGTTTTACCCAGCGGTCAGCCCGGCGTATCTCTGACTCAGAAGCTCTGGTGTTGGGCACAGTTAACTCCGGTTGTAGCTAGGTTGCTACCTCCGTTAGCTTTGGGTTAGCTTCAGATTAGCTTGTAGCTAGTTTGACCAGGTGTCGTCAGTTGATCCCAGCCTTACAGCCCCACCCTCAGCTCCACCTCTCTTCCCTTTTATGGAATTGTCTGGGCTTGACGGAACCTGTGACACGGTCAAAATGGCGGTGGTGGCCACCTCCCATTTAGCCTCAAAAACATGTTATTGGAGCCTATAGAAATGAGATGTCCAGTATATTTATGTTGATGGCTTCAACACAAACGGTTGTTGTCTGCTTGGTCCTAGAGCTCAACCAGTGTCAATTTAACATAGCGTAATATTGTTTTTGGATGGTAAAAAGTGCAGGGGTCAAAACTTGACTTTGGAAAAAGTGGGGGGGACATGTCCCCCCTGTCCCTCCCCCAAAATTACGTCCATGGGTTAAAGCATCACCCTTTCATCTTGAGCTGACGCCGGTGCCACTGCCAGGGTCTGCTCACCTCACAGGGACTCACACGGGCCGAATCAACAATGAGAGTAAACGACAACCATGTTGGTCTTTAGATTTGAAACAGTTTACCAATAAAGGGCTGAAACATTCTGACAAGTGTAGCTAAAGCTAGTAACTCGCACCACTAGTCTGTCCCCAACACAGCTGGCCATTACAGGTCAGGACTCGGGTTCTCACGGACGTTTTTTGTCCCCAGTGCAGAATCAGAAAATCCACTCTGGTTCCGGTGGAGGTTCAAGGCAGCCATCTGTGACATGAAGGTCACATTCTCACTGCAGCAGGAAACCAACCGCTCTGTGCCGCAGCTAGGAGAGAGCAGGAAAGAGAGGAAGCGCCTCTCAAGATAAACCATGAGGCGCTTCACAAGAACAATGAAAATCAAAGTCAAAAAGTCAAAGTCGTTTTTATTGTCATTTCTACCACATGTGCAGGACACACAGAGAAACGAAACTGAGTTTCAGTACACACAATTCAGAGATCAGACATATATGGGTAAGACACATGACAAGAATTGGTGACTGTGGTCATTCGCAACACGAGTCGCGCTACCTTAATAGATAGATGAAAAGGGTGTTACATGAGGATAATTGGGGGTAAGGTAAAAAAAGGCATAGCAGAGTTAGACCCAGCGGGGAGTAGCTCTATTATACAAAAAAAAACCTCCTTGACATAGAAGCACAAACAGCACAGATACAAACATCAGAGTCCGATGGGGAGGCGGGGTTGGGCGGGATCCTGAGACCTCCAATGGGAGCTGCCGGTACGGCGCATCAGCCAGCTGCAGATCAACAGGTGGGAGGGAGAGATAAGGACCAGAGAGCACATTGAGTTTCCCGCAGGTTGCTGACCTCAGCAGAAGTCACAATCTGAAGGCCGGGGGGGAAGGTCGGGACACAGCATCTGTCAGCATTCCTCCTTTCGTGGGGGTGAGTTGAGCAGCCTTGAGAGGCAGCCTTGGCGTCAGATAAGGATAAACAAGACTTTGTTTGGGGCAGACAGAGATCATTTTCCTCTCTGCCTTGGAGTCTATAAGTGGTCATTCATGTCCACCAGTGAAGCCAATTTTACGTTGTAAACATCCCCACACTGTCCGGCGACCCTCTCCGAGATGACATCCATCTTCCGTACTGTCACAGGCAACGCCGCGAGGACATTATCCAGCTTACGGTTCACCTCGAGTAACGTCCCAGTCTGTGAGGTCACCGCACGGGCGGCACATTCCGTGGGTGCGGGTTGCACTCCAATCGCTCCCGTCTTCCCAGATTTCCAGAAAACCAGATATCCTCCCACTCCAATCAGAAGAAATCCAGTGATCAGGCCGAACATCCACAAATCTTCCACGTCCTCGATGGACAGCTGAGAGAGGCACACGATTCGCCAGACCTCCCAAGAATCGAGTGCATATCCCGCTGCGAATGTCCCCTCGGGACAGGTGGGAGCCCCCTTCTCCGTTCTCATCACAGAAAAAATCTTATCAATCGCGTTGAATGACCAGTTAATTAAGTCCATTTTCCAAAAAAAGAGTAGTGATTCCAGGAGAAATGCAGAAGTGCTCTGTAGGCAGACAGGACAAGAGCCTTGGGGAAGCAGATAAGGGAGCTGAGAAAAAGCGTCTGTACTCTCTGAAGGCTAGAGTAAGAAGAGTAAATAAATAAATAAATAAAAATAAATAAGTAAAAATTACATAAAAAATGTGAGGAAAGAGGGGAATCTGTGGGTCCCAGGAAAGGTGGAGTTGGTAGAAATGTTGAATAAGGATAGTGTGACACCTGAACAGGTGAGTCTTCAGCTGCTTTTTAAAGGAGACCGCTGAGTCCACTGATCTCAGGCTCGGGGGGGAGAGAGGTCCAGAGTCTGGGGCCACAGCAGCAGATGATAGAGGAGAAAGTGGGCGTTGGTGACCTACTTCCAGGGGAGGCGGGTTCCAGATCAGAGACTCGCTTCAGGGGGAGGAGCAGGGCCTGATGACTCACACAGGATCTGAGATGGACAAAGGAAATAATCCAACTGCTGGTTTTTGCTCCTCCGAGGCACCTGGAGAATCCTCAGATGTTCAGAGCGGATCTGGAGGATCCAGGTTTAGGTGGAGCTGTTTGGATCCTCTGGTGCTGCTGTGGTTTAAAGCTCACAGAGGCCAGAGGGTGTTAAACTGTGAAGGTCAAACTCCTCACCTGAGTCAGCCCAGGTGTTGGTTTGTTTTCCAAGGGGAATGTCGGTCCTGACGGGTTCTGGTTTCTACCTGGTTCTACGGGTTCTAGGTGTGGCATTCACTGATCTGGGAATGTCAGAAGGCTTCTAAAAGCAGGTGTTGATGAGTGTGATGTTGTCCTGTAACCTGGAGGCTCTGGCTCTGACTGAAGGATTAACAGCTGCTGGTTATTGAAAACCTCCTGAGTCTGTGTGAGTCTGATCTCTGAGCTGTTCCCGCTGCTGCGGTCGGGGAGGACAGAATTTGGGAAAGCCTGAAACACAACCAGGCAGGAGCTGAACTGGAAAGTAGGGCATCGCCTGGCATGAAGGCATGCATCACCTCCTCCCTCTGCTCCCTCCACACTCACTCTCCTCTCTCGCTTTCCCTTCATCCTTCGATCGGTGAAACATCTCCAGCTTTCCTCCCGCTTCCCTCAGAAATCCAACACCTTTATTACGGCTTTTACACCTAAATGCCCTGGAGGTTTTGCTAGCTTAGCGGGCTTTACGGATCACTATAGCGCTCCGCACGCCTCCTTACTGCTAGAGACCCGGGGGAGGGGGGGGGGGGGTATTGTTATTGTTAATAATAAGCACCAGCTTCCTCACACTCCTTTTCGAACAGAATATGATCATTACATTCAGTATTATAGTTTTAATAATTATGTAAATAGTATTATTGTTGTTATTAATGTTGTTATTATTGTTATTAATGTTGTTATTATTTTTGCAGTTTTAAATATTATAGTTTCTATTGTTATTTAAATATAATTATTATTAATATTACTGTATTTTTGCAGTTATTAATATTATTATTATAGGTGATAATATTATAGTTTTTATTATGATTTAAATATTATTGTTATTAATGTAATTATTTATTGTAGTTTTAATATTATAGTTTTTATTATTAATGGTGACTGGGGCTTTTGTATTATATCAGCAGGTCATTTTTACAAGTGTATGTGTCCATTCAAGCTGCTGCTGGAGGTTTTATTTAAAGAGCAAGTCACCCCCAAATCAACTTTATTTTTTCTGATAAACTATATAAATGTGTGTCTAATCGTGCTGCAGACACGTGTCGTCACTAGTTTTGCACTTTAGTGCATTTTAGTTAAAATTTAAATTTTCTTCCTAAAACCGTGAGTGTTGTGCCGTTGTCAGGTAAAAACTCTGCACTGCATTTTAATTTAAATCTGCCATCGCTATTGGCTAAGAGGTACCCTAGAACATTAGCTGATACCATATGATGTCACAATGTCGCGCGCGCGTGTGTGTGTGTGTGTATTTGTTAGCGGCTCCGCCCTCTCGGTCTGCTAGGCAACAGCATTTGTTGCATTTTTCAAACAGGAAGTGGGAGTGGAGTAATAGTCTGGTTGGGGGTGACTTGCTCTTTAACGGAATCGGATGAAATCACGAAGTCATGTGACGTGGTCAGGATAGGTGTGTTATGATGTTTGGTCGTGGTGGGTGCTACGGGGGACATGAAACCATAAACATCAGTAGGATGTAGGTGACAGGTAAGGAAGCCCCGCCCCTCTTAGGCTCAGGTAGATTCCACAGTAGAAACATCATCCAAGAAGCTGGACTTCCCATTACTGAACTGGTTTGATGGTTTTTAGGTGGTTGGTTACCATGGTGATCATATGAGCCACTGGCAGCAGCATTAACGTTTCTCTGCTACAGAGAGAAAGTTCAGTGTCTGTCCCTAAACTCGTCCCTTTTCCCTCACAAACATTCCCTCTCCGCTTTAGTTTAGATGTGGATGAAAAAGCTGTGAATGTTTGTTCTCATCAGTGAAACTGCAGAGCAGAGGCTCTGACTCGATCCGTGCGCTCCAGCAGCAGGTGAGGAAAGGGCTGGGAATCAGACCCATGGAGGAGAACGGTGAACCCCTCTCCCGTCATGGGCAGCTCCCCCCGCTGGATTGAAGTTTGAATTTCTGGCTACAGAGAACTTCTAACATGTAACCTCCAGTTGTGTGGAGCTGCCAGCACGCAGCTCTGCCCAGAGACGCTTTATAAAAGCACGGCACCAAGGCCGTGTGCAGATGGGAGCGGGTGAAACACGGGCTTCAGGAGGAGTCTGACTTCATACTGCAGCGTCTGTCTAGCACCTCCTCTTCCTCCTTTAGTTTGTTTTCTTTCTATTCTTAGAAATCTGACTGATCCAGCAATGCTTCTGCTTCCTCCTCCACATGAATGATGAAATTCGTTGACTGCAGAATGCAACGGGATTGGAGGGCAGCTCCTCGGAGCAGGAAGTAGGCAGGGAGCTGGTGGGGAGGAATGAGGGAGGAGGAGGTGGAGGGAAAGGGTGAGCATCATCAGATGGAGGAGTTGGTTCTTCTCATGGGAGCGACGTCTCCATCGGGGGACCACGGTAACAGAGTTATCCTGAAACACCCCCAGCTAAAACCCACAAGTCACAAACTCGACTTCAGCTCCGTACGGGTCACGTGACTCGGCTGTGGGTCTGGATAATCCAGCTCTCTGATTGGCTGAGACCGGCTCATCTGGATGGAGGTGGGACCAGATCCCATTTGAGTGCTTCCTCACAGAGATGTGATTGGGTCCCTGTAACGGTTTGTATTCAGGGGGCGGAGCCTAGCATGATTACTTATGGAGTGTTTGGTTTTCCTGCTTCTGCAGAGGTTTGTCCTGCTGTTGCCTCTGACCTGAGCTGCTCTTCTCCTGAGCTGATGGTGGGTGTGGTCACCTCTGGTCTCCACCTGAAGCGGGTGGAGGTGACTAACTTGAGTGGATGGATGCGTGCTGCAGCTCATCTCTGAAGTGGGCCGTCCTCTCACGCCTCAGCCCGAAGGACTCTCCTGGTTATGACTCATTCCTGTTCTCCCTTCGCTCTGTTACACTCCGTCTCTCCTCCTCACGTTTCCTGACCATCGATTCCTTACTCCTCTAACCACTGCGTGTGATTCTCCTCCGCTCGTCCGTATCGATGGCTGCGAGTGTTTGTCTCTGTCGAGTCTCTGCAGCGCTGCAATAATCCAGTCATTAATGACAGAAACCCACTCCAGTGACGGAAAGCCGGCAGCAGCTCGGACATCTTTGAGCCGATGGTTTTCCTGCAGTTATCGACATGTTTGAATCTTCCCTTAAACTTCTGCACGGTGGTGCAGACGTTCGCTCTGCTGCCTCTAGCAGTCACAAGGCTGCAGGTTCAAATCCCTGCAGCGGCCTTTCTGCTCCCACAGAGCAGAACCATGCATGTGAGGCTGGAATCACTTTATCCGTCGTTCTGGACAAAAACCGCTGCTGAATAAATAGTTTCTGTTTGCAGTCATCAGTGAGCTGGTGTCACTCACACTTCCCAGGATCTGCTCTGATCCACTTCCCAGGATCTGCTCTGATCCACTTCCCAGGATCGGCTCTGATCCACTTCCCAGGATCTGCTCCGATCCACTTCCCAGGATCTGCTCCGATCCACGTCCCAGGATCTGCTCCGATCCACGTCCCAGGATCTGCTCCGATCCACGTCCCAGGATCTGCTCCGATCCACTTCCCAGGATCTGCTCCAATCCACTTCCCAGGATCTGCTCCAATCCACTTCCTAGGATCAGTTCTGATCCACGTCCCAGGATCGGCTCCGATCCACGTCCCAGGATCGGCTCCGATCTACTTCTCAGGATCTGCTCCGATCCACTTCCCAGGATCTGCTCCGATCCACTTCCCAGGATCTGCTCTGATCCACGTCCCAGGATCTGCTCCGATCCACTTCCTAGGATCAGTTCTGATCCACATCCCAGGATCGGCTCCGATCCATGTCCCAGGATCGGCTTCGATCTACTTCCCAGGATCTGCTCCGATCCACTTCCCAGGATCTGCTCCAATCCACTTCCTAGGATCAGTTCTGATCCACGTCCCAGGATCGGCTCCGATCCACGTCCCAGGATCGGCTCCGATCTACTTCTCAGGATCTGCTCCGATCCACTTCCCAGGATCTGCTCCGATCCACTTCCCAGGATCTGCTCCGATCCACGTCCCAGGATCGGCTTCGATCTACTTCCCAGGATCTGCTCCGATCCACTTCCCAGGATCTGCTCCGATCCACTTCCTAGGATCAGTTCTGATCCACATCCCAGGATCGGCTCCGATCCACTTCCTAGGATCAGTTCTGATCCACATCCCAGGATCGGCTCCGATCCACGTCCCAGGATCTGCTCCGATCCACATCCCAGGATCGGCTCCGATCCACGTCCCAGGATCGGCTCCGATCCACCTCCCAGGATCTGCTCCGATCCACCTCCTGGTCCGTATCAGAGTGGTAAAAGATTCACCTCTGGCTCCGGTATCCGGTGTGGTTCTAGTCCAGGCCTTCGAGTGGACCAGACTATCAGCTCAGAGCTACTCGTGAGTTTGGAGGACCTGTCTCCTTCCAACCATCTGGAAAAGTCAAGCTCGTCCAGTGCAGCCATCAGAACTGCCTCTGCTCCCAGATCCTGGTCTGGACCTGATCTCCAGACACAGTCTTGGAGAAGGAGCTCTTGTTTGGGAATCGGAGCATCTCATCTCTGCTTTTTGCAGATGGTTCTGCTGGTCTCTTTATTCTGGGACCAGAACTGTGTTCTGGAGGAGTTCACACCTGGAGTCAGATCCCTGTGGTTCTGGACCAAGGCTGAAGACTTCAGAGGTGTTCTAGGATCTTGTTCCTGAGTAATGGTAGGGTGGAGGAGAGGTGGACCAACGGATCAGGACTTCATCTGACCTGGTCTGTCCAAACTTCCATCCTTGGTCAGGATATCTGGATCAGAACTGGAAGAACAAGATTTTCCAGATGTAGAGCTGACTTCTGCAGTTTAACTAGATGAACCCAGTTTCTGGTTCTGAAGCTTGTTTCTGTCTGAAGCATTACACACACACACACACACACACACACACACACACACACACACACACACACACACACACACACACACACACACACACACACACACACACACACACACGAGAGAATAAAATCACAAGATAAAAAAGGGAATTGGAGAAAAAGGATGGAACAACGGAGGCGTAACGATGCTGGCAATTTATAACCAGCCTTCCTCCTCCTCCTCCTCCTCCTCTCTCTGTATGGAAGCGCCGGACTGAAACGGGAGATCACAGCAGAGTCCGGCCGCTGCTGAGGGAACTCCACACAAACACAGTCGGATTCTCCCGGAATGTGAGCCGAGTCTCTAATTAGCACGCCTGGAAACGGAAACCAGGAGCTGCTCGTTACGGCGGTTTGGGTGTGAAGCGCCGCGGCTTTTAGCTCCTCTGGAGTTTAATTAGACCCATGACTGCGCTGTGATTGGTCGTCACCTCTCACAGTTGAAATAACCTCCCAGGCCCAGTGGGTGGGGTCCTGGAGGTGAGAGGTGAACGGAGCCGCTGTAACGTTTACAAGCTGGTGAACACCATCAGATCTGAGTGGATCATTATGGAATGATTTCCCCAGCAGCTGCTGGAGGCTTTAATGAACTAAATCTGAGGCAGGCAGACAAACGACGCCGAGTTTGTGTGTAGAAAACTAAGAATCCGCTCTAACGGCGATGGCCGCCGCCGCCTCGCAACGAGCTGATCTGATGGGGTGATGCGGCGTCTCCAGAGCAGTTCAGGAGGCAGGAATGAATTCACCGCCGCTGTGGGCTGTTTTTATTCCGAACTTCATGAAAAGCAATAAAAGCAGAACTGGAGAAAAAAGAGAAGGAGACTGTAAATGTCGAACGGAGAGAGAGAGATTCAAAAAAGCCGGGAGTGCTTTTAATGTGCATGAATTATTTATAAGGAGATGCTGGCACGCCGGAAAACACACACCAGACGCGTCAATGGGACATTCAAACGCCACACACACACACACACACTCGCAGGAACTACGGATGGCTGGAGGACGAGGATGAAACGGAGGAAGAGCAGAAGTAAACGTGGCGGGTTTAATGATCAGGTCTGAGGCACTGACACTAAGGGGGGGGGGGGGGTCGTCTAAATACAGGCCTGTGATTGGCTGGAGAACAGAAGGTCTCTTAACAAAGTTCTAACATCATAAATATAATGTGGAGATGAACAATACAAATATGAATGAAGTGCTTCTCTTGCATGTGTCTAAATAACCTCCCCCAACAACACGACTCAGACCAACACCGACCATCGGACCATCCAGGTGTCGCCGAACTTCCTGCCTGGGTCCTCCACTCATCACACACACGCGTGTTCAGCAGCAGCACACTGCTGGTGTGAGAGGATCTCCGCTAGGAGAAACAGCCGCTGCTACCGCTTCAGATTTAGGACAAACTACCAGAGTCCCAAAGAGAAAACGCAGACAAGACGTTCGGAAGCTCAGCAGATCTAGTGTCGCCCGGTTTGCAGTTCCAGCAGACGCCCAGGGGAGCGTTACTGTGTTTGTGTTCAAAACCTAGTTTGTTCAGTAGATTCACTACAGCAGCTTTAATCGCCTGCTGAAGCAGGGAAACGACTAAAACAAGCACGCGGGGAAGGGCGCTGTCCACCTCTGGGATAGACATGTACTAGAACGTAGAACTAGTTTCTTATTTTTGGTGGAAGTAAAACGAATCGGGTCGTCTGCCCTAAATGAGAAAAACTGTTGTTGTTTTATGTGTTTAGCAGACGCTTTTGTCCAAAGCGACTTACAAGTAATAATCGGCGTGTTGCCCTTGAGGCTAACAACAACAACAACAACAACAAACAATTTCCAGTCAGCCGTAGGTGGCAGTGAGGCAGCATGATGAATCATGGAGATGAGGGAACAAGGAGTGGACAGTAGAGGGGGGCGGGTGCAGGGAGGGTGCTAGTTTAGAAGATGCTCTCTGAAGAGCAGGGTCTTCAGGAGTTTCTTGAAAATTGAAAAGGAAGCCGCTGTTCTGGTAGTGCTTGGAAGGTCATTCCACATTTGTGGAACGATGCATGAGAAGAGTCTGGCTTGTCCTGAGCGTGGTGTAGGCACTGCTAGCCGACCATCCTGTAGAGAATATGTTCTTGCATTTAATTAGAAACCATAGAATGTGAAATATCACCTTAATGGATCTTTGAGTAAATTTAACCAGAAGATCGGATCTTTTTATTGCAGGGATTGAGCAACACTTCGTATCAACTCCAAGAAGAGAGAGAGTCAGGTTTAAAAAGTTAAAAGATTTATTACTAAACAAATTAAACAAGAGTAACTTCAAACACTATGTGATGATGTAACTAAGGTGGAGTAAGACTGAGGATGGTGTGTGTGAAATATGTTCAGAACCAGCAAATCCACAGAGACTATTAGTTCTGATGGAAGTGAAGATTATGTTTCGCTCTAAGCTTTGGTTTGGAGATTATAACACATTGAGGCGCCATCTGTCGGTCCACGTATCCCAACGGAAGTCCCCGTTAGATCCGGAATGTCGGGGGTCCAGCTTTAGACCCTCTTGGAACCGACGCCTGTAGATATGCAGCGGTTGCCGACCCTTCCAGTCTTGAGTTACTCCCAGGTCACAACAGTTTATTGGCATCAGCGAGACCCTGAAGGGGTCGTGATGGTTCAGCTTTTATTCTGAAGGACCCGTTGCAGCAGGTGGAACATGCAACAGATTTAATCCAGCTTGTCGTTCGGTTCTTTCGGCTTTAAGAGGAAAGTTACGGATTGGCCACTGCGATAACTTCTCTAGAACGCGTGAACTAAAGTTTAGATGATGTGGCGCACAGTTTTATCATTTGGATGTTTTGATTTACTGTCGAATCAGAATTTGACAGGAAAAAAGGGATTATACAAACAACAAAACCACGCCTCGCGTCAGATCTGGAAGGTTCTGATTGGATCAGAAAAAGGACATGTGTCATGTGACTTTAGCATTACGTGTGATCAGTCTAGTGTAAATATTAAAAGTTATATTACTCATAAAAATACTATCATAGGATTATAACAGCAAGTAATTAATATTCTCATTTCACAGACTGAACATTGAGCTTCACATGATTATTTGGACCAACAAAGTTATTTGATTATTATTTAAATAGATCATCTTCTTTCTTCTTTCTTGTGCTGTCCGAGGAAGCAACAGTTTAGATAAGAGTGCAGGGCATGAGTGGCCTTGGCTCATATCCTATTAGGCTTGTGTCAGAAACTTGTGGTTTTGCTTGGGCAGAGCTAATAGAGCAGGGCCTTTAGGTCAGAAATGGACAATTCATCACGCTACACTCCTGTGATGACCGGAGCGGCCGGGCCGAGACGTAAGCCTTTGCAAAAGGATTCAGGTAGATGGGAGCCGTACCATCTCGGACTTTGTATGCTAGTGTTAGCAATTAGAATTTGATGCGTGCTGCTAGCGGTAGCCTGTGGAGCTCAATGAACAGAGGGGTGACGTGTGTTCTTTTAGGCTGATTGAAGACCAGACGCGCCGCTGCGTTCTGGACCATTTGAAGAGGTCTCACAGTACAGCCTGGAAGACCAGTTAGAAGGGCGTTGCAGTAATGGAGGCGGGAGATGACAGTAGATTGCACCAGGAACTGGGTGGCATGTTGTGTTAGGTATGGTCTGATCTTTCGTATGTTTTTGTCCACCCATCATTCATCCATCTATTCATCATTCATTCATTCAGTATTCATCTGGGGTCGCATTTATCAAACATGGCATAGAATCCTTACTAAAACCGTACTTAAGCTCAGAAAAAAATGTTCTTACGCCGAGCAGGTGTGTGATCTATCAAACATGGAGGACACACAGCTGCACGCAATCTCCTCTTCATGAATCAGAGACTAACTAGAAAGGTTCTCAGCTGCTTTTTAGTCACATCCCGCCTCATCACGCCCACTTACTGCCATAAATAGTCAATGCAAAGTTCTTTGTGGACCTCATTAATATACATAAGCCGGCTGTTGCAGCGCTCCACCAATGACATGGCGACCGTAGATCAAGGCAGACCAAGGAAGCGCTATTTCACAGAAGCAGAAGTTGGGTACCTGTGGGTGAGGTGGAGGAATGACAGGAAGTGTTTTTGCAAGACAAATAAGAGAAAATCCACGGAGTGGCACAGCGTTGCTGAAGCCGTCAATGCTGAGTTCTTCAGAGAGATCTGTGGCGGATGTAAAAAAAATGATCCGATCGGGATTCGATCCCCAGACTCCCGGGTGAAAGTCACGCGCGCCAACCAGTCACCCAAACAGAGACTCCCCTGTACAAGTAGCCAGGGTGCATGATCAATCGGGTCACAGTGACAGGACACACACTGTCACACACGCATGATGTTCTGTCTCAATCTGTCCCCCTGCTGATGTTCTGCATCCTGTATTCTGTGTGAGTGTGTGTTTGTGCACACGCATGTATGTGTGTGTGGGGGGGTCTTGTTCTGTGTGAAAACGAAGCGGTACCAGTGATAATGCTGCAGGATTTCATAATTGTATCTTCTCAGCAGCAGCACTGCAGGTGCTCTCCATGTCCAACATGTGTGTAAGCCAGGTCCTTAGTCAGCTTAAAGCTGCGCACATTTTTCCGCTAAGTTTTCTTTCATAAATCCCAAAGTTTGTGTGGAAAGTTGCTTACGCAGTTTTCCGACCCCGTTTTGTGCGTAAGCTAGCTTGATAAATGAGGCCCCAGGTCATTATTCTTCCATCCATCTGTTCGGCAGAGGTTACCCGGGTAACGGAGAACATCGAGGGTTTGGAGTTGTGCTCGGCCCGGCTCCCTGGAGAAATAAAGTGGTTCAGAATGAGGAAAACTCTGTTTCATGTGTTTTTGTTTGTGCGGAGCTCCAGGCGGTGGCGTTCCTACAACCTGATCAACTCCCAGCGAGAAATGAAAGGTTTATTGAAACCTGGATGAGGAACCGGGTTTGTCTGAGCTGACGTGACGTGTTGAGCTCAGTGGGCTCCTACTGAGTCACTTCCTGTTTGTGCGTTAATGCTGATTAATTATCCATGTCTGTGGGATTTGTGGGCAATAACCTGGAGCTCCAGGTAGAACAGGAATGTTCTGGAAGGAGAACCGTTTACTGGATCAAACTGTCTGGTTTTCAGGGTGAAACATTTAGTCAGACGATGACTTCCTGCGTCTGGTCTCCTGTTAAACAGACAAAACTCCTCTTCTTCACTTTGTTATCTACCTTAGCTGTCGTCCACCTGTTAGACGTTGTGATGTCTCGGAGGCTTTTTCATCTTTCTGCCCGTCCTCGTTATTTGATCTGGTACCAGGAGAAGCCCTCGTTGTGTGTGCCAGGGTCCTCTCTCTCCTCCCACCACCAGAGCAGCACCTTGGGGGGTTCTTACTGCAGGTAGCGGTCCTTCCTCTGTTCCACCTGCAGCTAAACAACTGTAAGTCTGTCCGTGTTGTTGGAGGCATCAGCGTCTCATTAGAGGGGTCTGTGAGGACAGCTGCTAGAACGGATTAGAACAGAGGTCCTTTAGCAGAGACACAGTCAGGACAGAGGTGCTCTGGAATATTTCAGTTTCAAGATGTCATCATTCTAAACTTTTCTTAGAAACTTTGAGTTTAGTTTGTGCAGATGCAAAAACATCCAATATGGAGGATGTCCTAACCCAGCGGTCCCCAGTAGCTGGACCTGGCGCCCGAACCCTACATGAAACTCCTGGAACGGCGATGAGAGCACCTTTTTGTTTAGAAAAGCGGGACTGCAGTACACAAATTTGAGCACAGGGTGTCCTTCTTATTTCATTCCTACATTATGCACCTTTAAATTAGGTCAAGCCCTTTTATTTATTATTTAACCTGCTAGTTGTGGTCAGGAGGACCGGTGGCCTCTGTGACCTGGAGCAGCTGTGGCTACGATGTAGCTCATCACCACCAGTGTGAGAAGGGTGACTGACAGCAGTGTAAAGTGCTTTGGAGTCCTTTGACCCAGAAAAGCTCTACACATGCAGACCATTTATCATGTAGCTTTAGCCACCATAAGCTAGTTAATAACAGTGGTTAGTGACACAGTTGATGCATTAGTTAGTAGTGTTGTCAAAAAAATCGATACCCAGATATAAATCGATGCTAAAAGTGGTATCTAAATGAGATATTCCATCCCTGTGGTATCGATATTATGGACTATTATACACAGCCTTCTTCAAGTACACCGACACGCATGACAGCCAGATGCCGTAAAGCAGCCTCCGCCTCCCAGACAAACAGAAGAAGACGCCGCATGGCTACATTGCAATTTCCCACGCGAGTTGTCTCCAATCCAAGTTTTGTCTGCCAAATAAATAAACAAAAACATAAACAGCGAATTTGGGAGGCGCTTCACAGCCCAACTTCATTAGCATACCAAGTCCGACACGTAGCTGTATATTCACGTTTATGTGCTTAAAGGAAACTCCCGTTTATTGCAACCCGGACTTAATTTCTAGCATGCAGTACGTTTGTTTACTCACGCTGACAACTTTGGTGCTACTTGGATTCCCCGGGGTATTTAGATCCATCGGCGAATCGCCGTCAGCGTATATCCATATAACGGGTGCGGACGGGCACCCATGGTGCAGCCTCGAAATAAGACATTATCTGCTCCAAAACATCTTCATGTCGAAAGGTTTTGTTAGGAATCATTAACGTGATTCCCCTGTTCGTCTGGAGCGGGTCTGGGATTTCTAGGCGTAAACAGACTAGCCGCGGCTAATCTAACCGACGCTTTTAATGACGTCACTGCCGTGCGCCAATCTGTTTTTATTAATATTACCGGTAGATGTTCCTTTGTCCTACTGTGGAGAAATTCATTTTCTCCCTTTATTGACCAACAGAGTTGTTCAAAAGTACAGAACAAAACATATGGCATTACATCTTATGACAAAAATGCACCTTAAACAGAGTTTAAGCAGCAAAACATCACTCTGCAAATAGTGTGTATATAGTGAGACAATTCATGATTTAAAGTGTTAACTTTCACCAGTTTTTGTATGCACCTTTTTAAAAATGCTGATACTTGAAAGGTTTAAGCACTTTATACACTTAATTCTTAACATTTAATTTTTGTAATATAAATTGAGGAATGTTATTTTTTGAATAAACTTGTTCAATAAATTGGTGTTTTTAAATAGTATCGAAATCGAGCATCGAGTTTTTTTTCAAGTATCGAATCGAGTTTGAAATTTTAGTATCGTGACAACCCTATTAGTTAGTAATCTAGTTACCTACACTAGCACCAGAGAGCTCTAACCAGAACTGTTGGTCAGGCCAACATTAGAGCAGAACACCAGCAGACTGACTACGGCTGTTTCTGAGCAACCCATCTCGGTTCTGCTAACTGCTCCCACAGACCCGTTCCTGCTGGGACATTCTGCTGCTCTGCGCTGCATATGAACGTGTTATTGGTGCTGATGAGCCTGATTCTGGTTCCTGATGGACCCAGTGAGAATCTGTGGTTCGGCCCACAGAACATGTTTGGGCTGCAGATTTGCTGTCAGATGGTCGGGTGTTGCAGACAACCTGTTCATCGTTGAGCTGGGCCCAGGACGGCGGTGTGGTGGTAATCTCACACCTGCAGCCTGGTGGTAGGAAGATAAAGTCCAGTCAGTCACAGCTCAGCCATGTTCAGGGTGGTGGTGATGATGATGATGGTGGTGATGGTGATGATGATGATGATGATTGTGATTTTGATGATGATGGTGATGATTGTGATGATGATGATGATGATGGTGATGATGGTGATGATGATGATGATGATGATGATGATGATTGTGATGATGATGGTGATGATGGTGATGATGATGATGATGATGGTGATGATGGTGATGATGTTGATGGTGATGATGATGATAATTGTGATGTGTTGATGATGATGATTGTGATGATGATGGTGATGATGGTGATGATGATGATGATGATTGTGATGATGATGGTGATGATGATGATGGTGATGATTGTGATGATGATGGTGATGACAATGATGATGGTGATTATGATGATGATGATGAACATGATGGTGATGATGGTGATAATGATTATGATGATGATGGTGATGATGATGGTGATGATGATGATGATGATGATGACGGTGATGGTGATGATGATGATGATGATAATGATGATGATGATGGTGATGATGACGGTGATGATGATGATGATGACGTGATGGTGATGAAGATGATGGTGGTGATGATGATGATGGTGATGATGATGATGAACATGATGGTGATGGTGATGATGGTGATGGTGGTGATGATGATTATGATAATAATGATGATGATGGTGATGACGGTGATAATGATGATGGTGAACATGATGGTGATGACGGTGATGATGATGGTGGTGATGACGGTGATGGTGGTGATGATGATTATGATAATAATGATGATGATGATGATGATGATGATGATGGTGATGATGACGGTGATGATGATGATGATGACGGTGATGGTGATGAAGATGATGGTGGTGATGATGATGATGGTGATGATGATGATGAACATGATGGTGATGGTGATGATTATTATGGTGTTGATTATGGTGATGACGGTGATGGTGGTGATGATGATTATGATAATAATGATGATGATGATGATGATGGTGATGATTATGGTGATGATGATGATGATGGTGGTGATGACGGTGATGATGATGATGATGACGGTGATGGTGATGAAGATGATGGTGGTGATGATGATGATGGTGATGATGATGATGAACATGATGGTGTTGATTATGATGATGATGGTGATGACGGTGATAATGATGATGGTGATGATGATGATGGTGAACATGATGGTGATGACGGTGATGATGATGGTGGTGATGACGGTGATGGTGGTGATGATGATTATGATAATAATGATGATGATGATGATGATGGTGATGATTATGGTGATGATGATGATGATGATGGTGGTGATGANNNGCTTAAAGGAAACTCCCGTTTATTGCAACCCGGACTTAATTTCTAGCATGCAGTACGTTTGTTTACTCACGCTGACAACTTTGGTGCTACTTGGATTCCCCGGGGTATTTAGATCCATCGGCGAATCGCCGTCAGCGTATATCCATATAACGGGTGCGGACGGGCACCCATGGTGCAGCCTCGAAATAAGACATTATCTGCTCCAAAACATCTCAATGTCGAAAGGTTTTGTTAGGAATCATTAACGTGATTCCCCTGTTCGTCTGGAGCGGGTCTGGTCTGGGATTTCTAGGCGTAAATAGACTAGCCGCGGCTAATCTAACCGGCGCTTTTAATGACGTCACTGCCGTGCGCCAGTCTGTTTTTATTAAGATTACCGGTAGATGTACCTTTGTCCTACTGTGGAGAAATTCGTTTTCTCCCTTTATTGACCAACAGAATTGTTCAAAAGTACAGAACAAAACATATGGCATTACATATTATGACAAAAATGCACCTTAAACAGAGTTTAAGCAGCAAAACATCACTCTGCAAATAGTGTTTATATAGTGAGACAATTCATGATTTAAAGTGTTAACTTTCACCAGTTTTTGTATGCACCTTTTTAAAAATGCTGATACTTGAAAGGTTTAAGCACTTTATACACTTAATTCTTAACATTTAATTTTTGCAATATAAATTGAGGAATGTTATTTTTTGAATAAACTTGTTCAATAAATGGGTGTTTTTAAATAGTATCGAAATCGAGCAGCGAGTTTTTTTTCAAGTATCGAATCGAGTTTGAAATTTTAGTATCGTGACAACCCTATTAGTTAGTAATCTAGTTACCTACACTAGCACCAGAGAGCTCTAACCAGAACTGTTGGTCAGGCCAACATTAGAGCAGAACACCAGCAGACTGACTACGGCTGTTTCTG